>JABFEB020000084.1:145154-190455 GCA_019775895.2 Stomatorhinus ivindoensis | reverse complement strand
GCTGTGATTTGTCGTCTCCCCCCCATGTGACAATCACAGCCCGTGCTATAACGCACGTAGTCACTAAACTTGTGTTGCTCTTAGACTAGGAAATACTACTACTACTGTATATTTAAAAACCCACAAAGTCGTGAATCCGCGATAAGTGAACCGCGAAGTAGCGAGGGATCACTGTATCTTAAATCAAATTAAATTTAACTATATATTGTCAAGTACAACACCTTCATCAAAACCGGCAGTATAAAAGGTTACATGAAACTATTACAGCGTGGTGACGTACTCTGTAGTCATTCTGCACCACGATTTTCACTCCTTTTATGTTGATCTCCAGTATGCAGGATGAGGGTGGATTGAACTGCACTGTCATCCTTCTGTTGGTGGCAATCTGGAAGAGGTTGCAAACACGTTAGTCTTACAACACCTCACGTAAATACCAAGAAGTGTGCCGTAAGCCTGCACGTGCCCCTCCTCCTGCCCCCCGTGGTTCTCCCATGACCCCACAGTACCTTTTGCATAGCAGCACAGAGGATGTCGTTCCCCTTGTGGTACGGCACCTGGACGGAGCCCAGGAACTTCACCCTGAATTTATCCACCCAGTCACTGCTTTGCTCTGTAGGACAAACCTCAGATTAGAAAGCTCATCTGTGGCAAATTGTTACACATTATTACCAGCATGTGTACTGATATTCACAGCAGGGATCTCTGAAAATCTACATAATGGAACTCAATGTAAATTCATATTTTTAAATAGAATTTCCCCAAAAAGAAACACATTTCTGGGAATCATGACCGGTTGTCATGGCAGCCTCACCTCTCAGGCTCTCGGGCTCCTTGGCAACCTCGATGGCATAGTAGGCCGGGAAGATGCCGCGGGCACCGGTGCGCATGTTGTAGCCCTCGTACCAGTAATCCTCCGCCTGCACTTCCACCAGCAGCGGGTCGTCAACTTCCAGCTCCAGCTCATCGGCATGGCGTGGGACAAACCTGAGACCCACAGTGAGCAGGTCGGGGGGGGGGGGGGGTCAGACAGGGGGGGAAAGGTCAGGTCCGCATAGACACCGACCATCATTCCGAAGGAGGACGTTCGGCTGGAGCTGAGCTGGGATTGGACCATTAGCACACAAAGCAGATCTTGTGTGTAATCTGCCTGCTGAGCTTTTGGCTTTTAATTGTATAATTGTTAATGGGGTTCTATTCGAGAACAAGTAGAAAACAAAAATGGCTGGCAAAATTCTTACCTACTGCAAATATAGGTATTGTTAGAGCACTAAATCATTTTTTTGTTGTATCATTTGTTTTTTTTCCATAAAATTCCTCACTGCTCTGAAACTCAGAAAGATTAGTCAGATGTGATTGGATTCTTCTCAGCCCCACTGGGTGGTTCCATAACCTAGTAAAACAGCAAGACCAGATTAAGTATCTGTGTTAATGCAAGATACGTCTCTGTTTCAATCCCAGGGACCCCACACGTTTGCTTTCTATAATTCCATATTTTTCCAGACTCTTTCGGGTGGCTGTCGGGGCCAGGAGGTGCTTGGCACCAGCGCTTTGCTAAGTTTCCCCCTCGCCCCCGAAGATGCCACCCTGGCCAACGGTCTATTTTACATTGGCCAAGATCTTCCACTGGCTGTGACTAAATGTCAATGTTTCTGGCTGCTCCGTGGTAAGAACCCACTCAGCTTCCAAATGTCGAACTTTACACATTCTCTGCATTTTGTATTCTGTGAACATCTGGAATCCGTAGCCGACCAGTTACAATATTCGGGTGAACAAAAAGGACGAGAACTTGCATTTCCCCAGTAAGCATTTAAATGACAAAGTAGTCTGCATCAATCTTTCTTTTTGGAAATTATTCAAACGTGCTCCCCATAGACCGACCCCCAGTCATTTTTTGGGGACACTGCTTTTCGATGTGCACTGTGTACATTCTGGCACAGACAACCAGCTCACATCAGTGATTTCATCAAAATCATTAATAAGTACATTCACATGATTTGTTTAGTATACATGTTGTAATAGTCTGGAAATATTTCTGAAATACCTTCTTTCCGTTTTATATACTAATCCAGAATTGGGAAGCACCAAAAAAAAAAAAAAACCATCTAATCCCATATTTCTCCACACTGTGCAGGAACCCTGTAGTCTCCTTCTGACAGAGAACACGGGGATGTGGTCTGAACATGTTGGCCAAGTCACAATAACAAGCCTTGGTGAGCTAAAACTGTCCACTCAATAGAATTTCAATCATTAAACTTTTGTGTTTTAAAAGCAAGATGGAGTTCTGAGCTGGAATTGATGTGTTGACACTAAAATGTAATGCCAAGATCCTTTGATTATCACCGTAACTTATGACTGACAACATAACCCTCTTTTTACCTCATCCTTTCACGGCACAGAAGTAGCTTAGTGCACACAGCCTGCAGCTGTGGAATCTTACTCTCTCACCTGAGCCTCACCCATTGCTGCCATCACAGAGAGAGATTTATTGGTTCCACTTCCTGGAAATGCAAAGGCCAAGAGCCAGGGAAGCATATTAGATCGGGTTCAAGCTAAATCTCTTTTTTTTCATGTTTGACAGAAAGTACTTATGGGAAAGGAAATACAAGCCAATTACGAAGCAGTTTTTGCTGGATTTTGGCATTGGAGAGCACAGTGTATGATACTTGATATATGTTGTGCTGGACAAAGTGCCGACGAGGCCCATCGATATTCCCCATATTCAACATCTGGGGTCTTTGGAATGGACTCACCTGAATACTGCTCTATGACTCTGGTCCCTCTCCTCCCCATTGATGAAACAAGAGAACAACCCAAAGGACTCTGCACCTGGGGAAAAGGGTGCAGAGAGACTGTGTGCACATCACAGACACATCATCGTCACAGGCAAAACCAAGGCAGAGCAGTGACAGCACCACACCCTCGGTCCACATCTGCCATCATAGTTAAGGAAACTGCATTTGTAAATACCATGCAAAATTGGTCGGCAAAAATCAGGACGTACACTGAGGAAGTGAGAGCACGGACCAGTTTGGAGCATCACAGACTTTTAAAAATAGTTTAAAGTTAAATAATTATTACAAATATATTTTAAAACCATTCTACTCTGAATAATTATTATTAGGAACCTGGCACAGTTTGAGACGTATATTTTTATACATTTCTTTATAATAAATGGTTTGCCTTCCTCGTGCTGTATAATTTTTCCTCCACCCACACAAAGAAGAAAATACACACGCATCCATGTCAGAGTAACTCACACGTAATTAGAGCCCATCACTGCACCCTCTAGGTAGGACAGGTGCCGCAGTGGGGGGGGGGGTGAAAAAGCACGTTAAGCAGCACAGGCTCTGGGAAGGTGGGGGCTCTCCAAGCTCCTCCTGGAGTTCCCTCCCACCAGCAAAACTCCTAATTTAAAACCTCATGCAGACATTTGTCACTCCAACTGTTGGAAATCTACCGCAGCTAGATGCCATATCAGGTAACTAGGGTGTAGATCTTGAGAATAGCTGGGGCTAAGCGCCTTACTCACGGGCGCAGCAGCAACACGATTACTCTGCTGGTCACAAACCTATGACCTTCCGGACATGGGCGTAGAACCCTCACCCACCGAGGTACGCTCCACCCTGATACATGATATGTAATATCTAGCGCATCTTTAACAAGATACTTAATACTTAATCCTCCATAATAAAGCTATATGCAAACAAAGGTCTCACAGTGTATGGCTCAGTGGTGTGCAACTGTGATCAGAAGGTCACTGGCTCTAATCCTTTTGCTGGCAGAGTGATTTCACTATTGGGCCCTTGAGCAAGTCCCTAAAACCCAGTAGGTAAATGAACATGCATAATTTTGTCAGCAGTGGCATTTAACGCTTGTCTGCATTAAAGAATGTATCTTAACATACAGGTGAAAGAATTTAATGGGCATCCTGTCCAACTGGCAGCAGGTTCAGAGGCTATGGAGACCTGGAAGATAAAGTGTTTGATGGGAAAAGTCCAGCACACACCGGGCAGGGACCAGGGGCTATCTAACCCTGTCTTTTGTACATGCTATACAGGAACTATGAGTTCACTGGAAATTGGGGTTATCAGCACACCAACACTGTGTTCCCTGGACCTGCTCCGCCCATCTGATCCATACTCCTCACACACTCACCAACCTGTACAATTTCGAGATGTGCTGGATGGATCAATTGGAAATGTGAAAGCCAGTAAATGTATATTTACTCAAATGTTCTGAGTCCTTGTTGTGACATGTAATTCTTGAAACTACACCTATTCATTCACTGCACATCTCACTTAGCAGAATCTTCACCCACCAATTGGGGGGGTAACTTTTATCTCTTTGTCTTAGTCTTGATGCCATTTATATTATTCATATATTTTATATGACTAAATATTTATACATATTTTTCATGGTAAAAACATTTTTCATGACATGATTATATGAACTGTAACAGACACTAATGAAAAGGCCATGGACAGTTTTTTATGGGCATGACGTACCAAATTGTGCACAAAATTTAGTTTGAGATTCCCCTGAAGTGTTAAAATAAAACTCATATAATCCTTAAAATGTGCACAATTTAGTTTTTTGTGCTCTTCATTTGCTATATCAAGCTCTTGAATTAATTTTCAACGTAATTAAATGTAACATTTTAGTTATTTGTTTTCTTGCCTAAAAAAACGTGACCAAAAAGGTAGAAGCCGGAGGGAAGTGAGCAAATACCATTATGGTGATAAATTTATTCGCTTAAATCTTTGTTATAGGTGTAATAATGCAAGCCACCCGAACCAACTTGGTATTATTTTGCTAGACCTGACACTTGTCCAGACAAAGTTTCATGGCAGAAATTAGGCTTATGGTTATGTAATTCTAAATACTGTGCATGGTAATAACCAATATATGCATACATCTTCAAGTGCGTATCTTTATAATAGTGTACATCTTCCATTCCAAACTCATTATCCTGTATACTTTTAATGTACAAAAACTACATTTTCCGGTCATTTGGTTACCATTTACATATTTATGTATCAGGTAGTATTTTCTATGAAGTTGCCTTGTATTTTAATGAGTACATTACACAGATTTACATTACTGTTTTGCTGTACATTACATTGGAAACCAAACAACAAAAGGCAGAATATCATAGCAGGAAAGCTCATCTATAGTTTCCTTTACTGTTAGAGTTTTCACCCACATCATGTTCCTAAACATCAGATCCGAATGACTAAAGAATTTAATTACAATTATCTGCCATTTCAGAATCTCATTGTTTTTCCTCACTGTGTGTCTGGGTAACTGGAAACATACACCTTCAGTGATCAAACTATCAATCCTCACTAAGACTGCCCTTTCATGAAATAAGGGAAATAGCTGGCTCTAATACTGAGATACAACTGATGGGCCAGGCGTGTTAAATTAGTGCCACATCTAAGCCCTGCAGGGTGGTAGGTCTCCAGAGGCAGGGTAGGGCAGCTCTGCTTTAACGCTTATGACTGTGAGAGAATGCCGGCTCTCTAGCGCAGTACTGTGGAGACCAGGACAAAGGGGCTTCTGTATTAGTGTAAACAAGAAATCTATACACTCTATTGGATATTCTTCATGTAGTTGTCTACATCCCGTTTGTGAGGAAAATCTTTAACATTTTCAATTTACTTAGTTGGTTTGGCTGTTAAAAACACTGAACAGTCAAATTTTATGTAAATAAAAGGTACCATATGCAAATTTGAATCTTGTTTAAAATCTTTGTGCTCCCAATTAATTTAGTAAACTAATAAATTGATCTTATCAATATGAACACAAAATAGTGACTTGACTTTCAAAATGCAAAATGAAGTTATCACTATTAAAAAAAACACAAAAAAAATACATATATATATATATTGAGTGCTACAGCAATATGGCACTACAGATGGGAACCACTGACTCTATCTGTCAGTGAGGTCTGTGTACTAATAGCCCTTTATTGTCATTTCTCAGGATTAGTTTCTAGCAGAAATGCTTGACACCTAGCAACCCCAAAACCTCCAATCTCCAGCCTCACCTCTGGAACCAAGTGGAGCTATGAGGTTGGGAGCTGGGACATTTTGGGGCACCTAATTATGCCTAGTCTTTATGGAAAAGGATTAGTTCCACATATCTGAGCTGTGAGGGCCCTTCCTGTAAATCCTGTTCTATTACGGGAATACTATGGGAATATTGCTATAAATATAACTACTAAACTAATACTATAAATATAAATACTATAAATTATGGGAATATTGCTATAAAGATTTGTCCATTTGGTGTTAAACCATCCATCCATACATCCTGTAGAATATCTGTTCTAGTGCAGGGTAAATTGACCATTCTGTAGTTTTTGGCATAATCTGTGTCAGACAGTAAAATACTAAATGAATTGTATAACTTAAACCATTTCCTTCTTTAAATAATAACAAATAACTCCTGTCAGACACATAAAAGCTAAATTTAAGTAATCAAAAAGATTGCACCTATTGTCACATCCCTCCTTTCTTGATCATCCTGTAGTCAGGGCTGGAGTGGGATTAAAAATGGGAGCTGGGGGGGCACATACTCATTGGCCCACCAGGAAAATACCCGGTATGGCGGGTGGCCAATCCAGCCCTGCCCATACCCCCGTTGATGGTCAGACTTACTGGAAGAGCGTGATCGGCCATTCATGAAGACATTGAGGAACTTGCGGGAGAACGGCAGGTCAGCCTCAGGAGTGGAATCCTCAGACAAGCAAGTGGCGTCTCGCCGCAGGCTGCTGGTCTCCTCCTCCTCATACTCCTCGCCGACGGCCGACTCATAGGGAGAGGAGACACAGTTGTCGTAGACGGTGGCCGAGTCGCTGTCGTCGCTGTAGCTCTGGTAGCACTGTCTTAGGCTGACCAGCTCCAGCTGCGCATGCTCGTCCACCACCAGCGTGTACTTCACCGAGTCGTAAGAGAGCCCACTGGCCTCTGAGCTGATGGAAGTCCGTGCTGCACCTGCCTCGGCCCCCAGAAAGGCGTCATCCTGAGCCTCACTGGTCCTCCTGTGCCCCGGCCGCCGTGTGGAAACGTCCAGGACAGTTACAGTGGAGGTGGAGGCGGCCAGCTGGTATACTTCATCCTCCTCACTAATTGAGGGGTTTGTTCGGTCGGGGAGGGGCTGGTATGGTGGGGGGCCCTCGGCGTCTGAGCTGACGGACATGCGGTTACTCTCACTGGGCTGAGACAGGAAGCCCCTGTCCTGCTCAATGGGGTCAGAGTTCTTCTGCACCGGGGTCAGGTAGATCTCCTCAGTGGGCTCCAGGCACACATCCGTGTGGTAGCGGATACGCTCGCGGTGGGCATCCCCCACCCCGCTGACCTTGCCACCCTGCACAGGCGGCTGTGTGGGGGGCCTGTCTGGTACTTTGGAGTAGGTGCCCCCGCTGCTCTGGGTGGATAAGCTCCTCTGGCATGGGCCGTCGGTGGAGGTGCCTTTGTCTTTGGTGTGGCCGCTGCTCTGCTGAACCTTCTCCTTCTCACTCAGGCATATATGGTCGTGTGGGGGAGTCAAGTCTCCTGTGAAACACAAATGCAGCAGCAGTAACAGTTATGGCCTGGAAACGAGGGAAGGGTTTGGAAGAACAGTATCCTTCACAGGCAGCACTGAGGATAGCAGCTTAACATGAAAAATAATCATGGTGTTTATTCCATCCATCCATCTATCCATCCTGATGGGATAATACTAGGATATTTAACATAAAAAACATAAAAAAACACTGTATACCTTGCAGAATTTAACAGCACTTAACTTTTTAAACCTGTCACCTGGTTTCTGCTACACATTCTGCATTAGTATGGCTTATATTAATTGCAACAACAAAAACCTATTTTAGCAGTGACAGCTACCCCTAACCTCAGACGTGGAATAAAGAGTAGGAATACCTGGTTAAACACATCATACCGGCAATGCTCACTTTCACAAGACGTGGGCAAATTATATTCTCCACAAACTCACCGCCTGACACTCAGCTACCCTGGCTGGCTGCCTGGGTTGTCACAGAGCTAAGAATCAGTACTGACACAGCAATTTTTCTTCCTCATGAACATTCCTCCAAAGCAACATCAACTGAGGGATTTTCACAAAAACAGTGCTGGCTTTTCCACTGAGTATATGAAGAATGCAAATGTGTCCCATGCTGTCAGAGTCAGAATGGGGGAGAGGAGCGCCCTCTCACACCAAAGATGGTGTGACCATCCCATACTCACCTGTTTTGAGTGGGGATGACGAGTGTGAGACCTTCTCTTGCCAGCTGTACTTCTTCCCAAGCGAGTTGTTGTTCAGTGTGTCCTGGGATTCGATTATGGGGGAAAGAGATGGTGAGTGAGCGGAATGAGAACACACACACACACACACACACACACACACAAAAGGGGGGCCTTTTACAGGCTCGCACAACCAGGACCCTTTGTGTCCTGTGCAGACATGCGAATTTAAAGGGGACTGACGATTTTTTCCCCCTCTGTCAAAGCTTTTAACCCTAATCACACACACATTTGTCTTTTCATAGTTATGCTCAGTGTTATAAATTGAGGAAACATATACCTTCTAGGTTTCATTTTCATTGCAACATTTGCGTGACTGAAAAGATAATTTGAACACATCAAAATAAAATTCTGATATCTTAGATATCATGATTTGTGCATCCATTTCATTTACAGATATAACACCTGCCTATGAATCAAAAATAACTTCACTGCATTCTGTCATGATTTGCGGGACAAAGGACTCGGGGAAATGGGTGACAGTGAAACGAAAAGGGCTTACTGAACTAAATAAAATCTGGAAAAAAGCAGGAGTGTGAGGGAACCAAAACAGGTGGAAATAAGGAAGGACACAGAAAACAAGAAGGTTTGACATTAATGACCAGACTGGGGCTGACAAGACAAACAGGTGCTTAAATACAGAGACTAACTAGGGTAACAAACATCAAGTGTGATTCATCAGGGCCACAACAGGGGAGAGACAGGAGGGTCAGGCATGCAGGATGTGACAGATGTTATGATGACTTATCTCTTGATAAATGTCATACTGCCAGCTTTTTATCTGTTGGATGGTTTTCTTAACTAGGTTCAATTTTCTTTAAGCAGAAATACCACAAAATCATTGTGAGAGATACATATGAAGACAGCGCTGGCTTCCAAATTGCCACTTCACCCCTTGTCTGCATATCTCCGACAGACAAATACAGTAGCGCAACAGCACACAGACAAATATAGTAGAATGGGTTTCCAAGGAGAGTAATATTGCTTGTACAAGCTGGTGGCTGTGTACAAACAGCAATGGTGATTGTTTTCGGTCCACATATAAGCTCAGCCCCTCCAATCGCTGACGCACCTCCGTGATGTGGCAGGCAGAGAAGGTGGGCTGTTGCCATAGTAATGTCACTGGCAATGCTGTGGTGGAATTGATGAAAAGGGGAAAGGCGTGGGAATGACGAAGGCCCACAAAGACTGGTTTTAGGGAAGTGATGTCATTGGGTGAGTCATGGGGATGCACGACCACTTTTGACTGTCTGGAAAATCATGCGCTTGGTACCCTGTTTGGTCATGCCAGTGGCTGATTGACTGGGAGAGACCTAAAGAAAAACTGATTTCTATCATATTTCAAATGGTTGATATCATAAATCATTAACCTAGGCCTTATCAGCTATAAAAATATAATACAGACTAAAAGGAAACATAAATAACAAAGGCGGAGTGTGATTATTTACATAAGAAAATCACGATGGCAGCCATTTTGAAGAACTAGAAAAAACAAGGTGTCTAAAAGATCCTAATGAGAAATCTCTAAACAGGGTTTTTTTTAATGTGAATATAAATAGAATACAGCATCATTCTATTTAATAATGTACAATTTTGCGCCTACAAAGACTAGGGGCAAGCCTGCAGACAGGGTTGCATACAGGCTTGGCAGACAGCCAATCCCAAAAAATAATTTGTCCACCATGATGATGTCATGATCCACCTGTCAGAGCCTCCTGTGTGCCACGCCCCCTCATTACCTCGTGTCTCTACCCTAATGGAATCCAGCTGTCGTCAATTGTGATCATCGGTTTTTGGTTTCAGTCTTGTCAGCCTTCAGTATTTAGTCCGTGTCTCTGTACTGGTTGTCAGATCGGTCATTGTGCTGTTACGTGGCGTTTTCCCTCGTTTGTGCACAATAAACCCCGTATTCCCCGAACCTGCCTGCCTTGTCGTCATGCCTGCTCCACGCCGCAAGCGCCCAGGCACCGCTTCCTCCGCGAACGGTGACAGATGACAAATAAGGACCCATGTATGTGGATGAAAACTGAATGTCGAATTTAATGTATCTTTAACCAGCATCAAATAAAAAAAATAAATTTCCCCCTCATCACTACAAATCATATGGAAAATATTGAGATATGCAATTATACAGACTTTTATACGTGTGCATTTATGCAGAATGCTGTAGCGCCTGTAGTACCATCTATGGGCAGTTCCTGACACCAATGTGTCACGAGGGCAATAGTGATCCCCTTAGCAGGGTATAAATACAGACAGAGCCTGGCAGAGCCCAGCTCCGCCTTCTTATGTCCAGGGCCCCCGCCTCCTTCAGCCTTCTATTTTCTTCGTAATGTGCCAAAACATAGTGAAACATTCAAAGTGAACGGTTTAATAAAACATCAGTGTTGCACTAAAAATAATGTATTTTTTTCTCAGCTTGAATGTTCATTTTCATTAGTACCTCTCACCACACATTCATTTCTCGAGTGGATGAGATATTCTGACATGATGCCTCGATTTCTGTCCCGTGCTTTTGAATTTTAACTTATTTCACTTACTACAGCCAAAACTTCACCTACTGGCTAGACGTATGTGAGAAGCAGTCCGTGAATGACAATTCCTTTTCACAGGGAAACATGAATAGATAAGCAAGAATATTACTTGTTGTGATAAGCCGTTTTGGTGCATTTTTCATTTACATATTATGTTTTAAAAAATTCAAGTAGTAATTTCCCATGTGATATGTACAATACCAATGCCAAATTGAAGAATAACTTTTTGAGCAGATTTTTTTGTTTATTGTGTATTGCTTTCAATTAGTAACACAACATGCAGTTTTTACTTTATCAGCTTTCACTTTCAACATCATTATATTAGAAGCCAAGTTATTCTAAATGAGAAGAATCAGAGTGGGCCAAGAATATCTCAAAAGAGTTGTTTCTCCGCCCCTTCCACAAGAAATGAGCCGCCTAGGACATCGCTAACCAGCTTCCAATTATTCATTACGTTAATCGGCATGGATGGGCTGGCACTGCCCCAGTTATAACCTCTGAACTGAAGACCACATACAAGTCATGGATCTGTGCTGGATGGCTATCTGCAGAAATGAGTCACAGTGTGTCGGACAGAGGCCGTGGCTGGGCACAGGGAGGAAACCAGGCAAAAGACGGGAAATAAGTATCATGGTGACAACTAACGAAAGTAAATGGGGGCAGGGGATCAAGGGGCACAGTGCCTTCAGGAGGGGAAAAGGCAGAAGACGAACACTCATTCATATCTGTGACTCATTACTAAGTACATAGGCTATATTTGACTAACAGAAAACAGGCCCAGACCCCACACCCATCTGGTGCTCATTCCTTAAACCGAAACCGGTTTTGTTTTCTTCAGTTTATTCCTGTGCCTATGCTAAAGGTTCTTTCTTTTGCTTTCATTCCTCTTCTGCTTTTCCTAAACCCATCTCCATTCTCATCCCCAAGCAAAATACTCATTCCTGCCTCCCATCTCATTGCCATCTGGTTCTGTTTGACAACCTCCCTTCGCTTATAATAGTCACATAAGAACAGACATTTGCTGCCAAAACCTTGGTAACAAAAAGGGAGAATTAAAAGCACTTGTTATTTAATCTCATCTTCTTCAGTAATCAATAAGACTGAAACAGAATTATGCATGTTCCGTGCGAATCTGTGATATAATATATCGACACTAATTTTAAACTGTGTAGCTAGACAACATGCAGGTACATTATAACAGTATTTATGACTAGTTTCTACTTCAGGGCTGAAAAAAAAAATCACAGAATATTGAAGGCTAATTGCTGTCCAAATGATATGCTGTATGAGTGCCCATAGAACAGCTTTAGGACTTTCACACGAACACTGCTCCGTTTACTGTTATAACACTCTTAAGGAGAAGAAAAATGCTATTAATCAGAGAAAAGGAATTCAGAGAAGTACGCAAGTACGCCTAACTGGGAAATTAATTTACCAATTTCACTTTCTTGGGCTTGACAGCTCTGTCTATTCGCTTTCACTTGCTTGCGGATCTACAGATCTTCCCACATCAAAGCTCTTTGCCCTCAAACAATCCTTTTGCATTAAACTCGCATACAAAAATAACTCTGCACACACGCACAGACTCTGACAGCGACTGAAGAGATGACAGCATGGGAGGTGCCTCTGCACACCTTGTTCTCGCCTAACAGAACCAAAACCCAACCTGCTCCAGCCCCGAAACACAGCTGTGCCCACTGTCTGCTGTTTACTGTCACAGCCCAGAAGCATTATACGCCACTGCAGATCTGTGGCTGTATTCATGCTCCCGTCACTCTGGGCGCTCATTGAGATTTGAGCTGAAGTGGTGCTATTGTCAGAAAGGAGAGGTGCCTGGGTGGTGAGGCAAAGGCAGGCCACGCAGATACATTATTCCCGACCGAGGCCATCGAATCCCCTTTTTATCATAAAACACAAAAGAATCCCCTCCTATAAAAGGATGACATTTTCTGCAATGATGTTTCATACGCAGCCCCACAGAATGTTAAACACATACCCTGAAATATAAAGAGCTTTTCATTAACAGACGTCTATCTAGGCTCTCCTGAAATGGTCCGCAATGCTACTTGACAGTATTCCCATCAAGCTGCCCAACCCACCTACGATCTGAATTTAAACTCATCCCTTGATAAAAGAGCGGATCTCGGATAAATAAGAAGCAACGGCGGATTTCACGGTACCTGTGTCCGAGGCACCTGTGGAAAAAGGTTAAGGGTGGTGGGTCTCTTGGGCCGATAAGTATCCATGGTAACGGGAGCTATTTCTTTGGCTGTGGGCTCCGTGGTGGGTAGTGCAGCTTCTTCGCCCTGAATCTCACCCACAGCATCGATCAGTTCCAAGTGAAGCATCTCCGCCTGCAGCTTGCTGGCCACGTTCCCATCGGCCTTCCCTGCGCCGCTATTGGACTCCCGTGTCATGTGACCCTGGGAAGATTGGATAGTGGTATTTCAGTCAGAGGACTAGCTGCAGTACCGACGACAGGGAGGAGGTGGGGAGATGGGGGGCTGGCAGGCCAGCCAATTATAGCTGAGCTTGAGAACAGGCTGTAACCCTTTAAGCGCTGGTATTTCCTGCTGTGCTCAGTGTGGGTAGAGTATGACTATGCACGACATCACGGGCGAAAAAGGACGCGATTAGACTTAAATTGTACTGTCATTTGCACACTACTGCCTGTTTCATGTATCCAAATATTTGCAACAGTAACGTTGTTATAATCAATTTTTCCCTAATATTAGCTACCGGGAGGTGGGAATGAGTAATTGCTTAGATTAACATCAGACCTTTTAAAAAGGGAAAATAATTAAATAAAATAGGGAGGTTCTCTGAAAGATACGAGAGTAGGATGTAAAGACTTTAAAGGTCATCAAAATTCTCTTCACACAAAGAAGATATCCCACATCTACCTATATCCAATGCATGTGAACTTAAATGCAAATTAAATTAAAATCCATGTATAATGCATACAAACACTCAAAACATTATACAGGTGCTGCGCCAAAATATTGATACACTACTTATTAATAAGTACATTAAAAGGATCATCCTGATTTAAAGCTAGATAAACTTTTTAAAGCCTGCATCACCCAGCATCCTGGCACAGCCCTGCTTCATGTAGATATTACACTGAAAATCACAGGTAGCACTTTGCATAAAGAATCAACCTGCGGGTTGCGCTTCCAGCAAACTGCCCTGACGCTCAACATGCTCCCACTCATGTTGATGTGGCCTGTGCAAATGCAAAGGATAGTCTGGTTATGTTGAACATCCATGCTTTTTAAGATTACTAAAGAGCAGTAAATAAAAATGAGCTGTTACGCTCCGTATTGATCTGTAGTCTGAGTGTTTGTGGGAGTTTGTGTGCAGTAACACAAAGTAAAATGATAATTGACTGGCTTGTTTCAAACCATAGCGATTCATTATTTCTCACTTCCTCCTCAAGTCAGCGCAGGTACTGGTACAGGAGTACAAACGAACAAATGAGTAACTGGGTGAGGTGATGTTTACTGGGGAGGCGATATAAACAATACTAATGGCGATTAATGACAGAGAAGCTATTCAGGAACTTCACAAAGCTTGGTGACCTTTCCAGGCAACACTGAAGCACGGCATCTGAAGCTCTGACCGCTCACTGTGCATTGTTTTCTGTGACATCAAATGACAGCAAAAAAGGAGTTATCTGCAAGCAGGCTGCAGCCAGCTTTGTCTGATTAGTGCAGATTAAGCAGGCTAAATAGATTTTAAGTCAGCATGCTAAATTCTAATCCTATAAAACCACTGCATGTAAGCATGAACACAATTAAAAATAAACTCATAACTAAACAAAATTTTTATTCACCCCTTTGCCTTACATTTTATTTATTACAAAACAATGTACCTTATGAATGAATTATGCTTGATGGCTTGACCCTTAAGTACTCTTACCCTACTAAATACTGCGTACCCTTAAGTGTAAAGTTTTGGAGATAAAGTTTATTTATCCCCAGTGGAAATTAAGAAAAAATGGATAATTAATGAGGGGAAATGAATGAAAAAATAAAACAAATCTTTGAATCTTAAAATAACTGTATCAGAAATATACAGCACAATTTATACGTTACAAGCAGTGAATTAATGTCAGGGATAAAATCTAATAAGGAAGCTAATCTGAATGTCGTTTTGGGAGTTGGCCATGTGGCATGTTCCTCATGTGTTCCAGTGCACGAGGCTCCTTTAAGAACTTCTCCTTTGTTGCTTGGCGACCGCTCAGAGATGACATGGTTCTGAGACACTGCCAGAGGATTTCTAAGCCGGCATTGGTGTACATCCTGTTTCATTTTCCCTGCTGTGTCATATGTTGTGCATCTCAAAATCTTAGAAAAATGCACATTAACACCAAACATAAAGCAATAATGAATATTAATACAATTCTTGCAAATATATTAAATAATTTAAATACACTTGCACAATTCTTACAGGATTACAGGAGTATTTGGACCCGGAGAACTGCCAAATTCTGCTACTGTCAAATCCCTTTGTTCAACATGCACAGATTACAGTTCATGTACAGTAATTTTTTGTCATTTCCACACATCTAGAATAAACCCAGTAGATCACGTCCAAGACTTAAAGGCAAACACTGTAGACTTATTGATGAATTCACAGCTCTACATAACAGCTTAACTGTTTGCCTGTAAAACGTCATTCCCCAAGATCAAAACAACTAAGTGGCCCCAACCTTCTTAATTCTCCTTTCCATTTGCCATTAACCCTCACTGATCACCAGAAACCAGGGGGAGATTTGAAATGCGCCGTGTGTGTCATTAACGGGGAACACCAGTGTTCTGCTTTCAGCCATCCTCATTCTACACTGAAAAGGGGGGGTAGCATCTATGTCTCTGTACATGCCCAGTGACTTCCCAGGACGGGATTACCTCATCTCTGAGCTCACCACTGGGAAAAAGCACTGCCTAACCTCGTAAATTAGGACAGTAAATCGTGAGCTCTAGTGTGGTGTTCATTTGGCTGGACAATGTGGTGGGCTTCCGTGGAGTGGCTGAGGTATACCTACAACTCTGATGGAAGCCATGGGAAGCGTCCATGGAGCATTATAATGTATCTGACATGCATTATAGTGATGGGGGTTGAAACATGCTATGTGAAATCAATAAGTGGGCCTTACAAAGAAAAGACACATAGGATGAATTAGGAACATGAATGCAGACAAAAGGTAGCTACGGTTCAACATGTTTATTTGAAAATGCTGAACAAGTGGTTCAGTTATCTATAATGGAGATGACTGACATATATAGTTCATGTAATGAGAAAATTAAATAAACTTTCTATTTTGGAAAACACCACTTGCATTACTGAGGATGTCTGGGAAGCTAAAGCCTCTTATTCATGAAATTATCTGTTAGAGGTTCAGGGATACTAATGAACCAACCATAGGGCAAGGAATCCCATTTCCATGGTAACTAAATCTTTCCTGAAAGTGCACTATACGAGTGAATCACAGAGCATGCTTCTGACACTGATACATACAGACAGAAGTCATTGTAACTGTGTGGTTAGAACTTAATCCCCCACCAGCTGGTGCTGACTGGATTAACTCATTACAAGTGGAATTTAGTACACATTTAAGGCAAATTAAGCACAAAAGTGAATTTCAATTTGCAGTTACTCAAAATGATGTCAATACAATGTCTTGAGACCAGTACAGATTTGGGTATGGACAGTAGGGACAATATTGTGGTATTACCCTTAATCTTTAGGGGTCAGGGGGGTTGGGACTGATTTTGTCCCTACCAATACTGAAACATACCAAACCTCGAAAACAAACCTAAAACACTTGAAACTGCTTGTCCTGTCAGCTTCTAGATTAGATTCTGATTAAGTATCAATTTGGTCCATGCAAAAGCATTGAAAAAACTCTTGAATTTCTAACTAACAAGGTGCTGTCCATTTGATATTTGATCTATGATAAATTATGATACATGAATTGATACATGATACACGAAACAGGAAATTAATAAACATGAAGTAATACACAGCGTGAAGCGTAAAGAACTTCACAGTTAAATTAAATCTGAGGATTCTGTCAGCAATCATTTACTTAACTCATGTGCTTTTAGTTCAAAAATCAATTTACAGAATCAATCCTTCCAACATTAATGCATTAATGTGACTAATATGTCCTTTTTCATTCCATGCAAGGGTGAAAGATGAACACGGATTTGTTGATTTTGAAAGAATAGCGAACAGCAATGATTTTTTTTTCATAAATTATTTATAGAACCTAGCCATTGTTCTTTGGAGTTATACTTGACCTGATTGCTGATGTATTAATTCACTATAGTTGCACAGCAGCCATAAGGATGAGAAAAGCCCTACCATTTTAAATTTCCTTTTGCCTCAATACACAGGAATTTGCTTTTAAGCTGCTGTTTGTTATTTCTGTCTGAACTGTAATAAACTTCACCTTTTACACCAAAGCAAAAAGGGCTCCCAGTGATTCCAGCATTATGCCATTGGGTCCTAGGAGTGGGGCGTGATGCATTTTTAGGAATTGAATTGATCTAGTAAATATTATCTGAATATGCAAGTTCTGCCTTGTTTACACTATATGCACTGGCTGAGAATACATGGACCTTAAGAGAACAGAGTACAAATATACAAATTCAGCATGAAGCGTGTTTTATGTTTATTAATTATTAAGAGCATGATGGAATACAACCAGTAGAAAACAAATATGCAGTAAAAAACATTTTCAGTGCACTGTGCCACTGCAGTTTTCCCATAATTCACAGCATGTCTCATGAATGCTGGAGTAGTAATAGTTGTTTCTTTGGAAAACACAAGTCATCTCTTTCACACATGTAAACAGAATTGAGTACTATTATAAGAGGACTGTTATTTGCCATTACTTATTAACATGATAAAGATAATCACACATGGCACTGGATGTACACAACTTGCTAACTGTGTTATTTACTATTTATTGTCCAAAAAATGATTGCGAGGTGATGTGAGGCTAGATAAAGGTGCAGCAACTAAGAAAAAAATGAAGCCCACTTTAAACCATCGTTTGATATATTCTTTTATATAAACCCACCTCTGCCTGATAGAACATGTCTAGTTTTAATAATAATAATAAAAGCAGGGGAAATATCCGGGTGAATGTCATGGCACATTTGAAATATAAAACTAGGAACAGGACGAATTATTTTAAATATTTTCTGAAAGGACTGACCCCTCACCTTTATGTCCAGGCTATTGCAGTTAAGGCTCATGTCGCACTCATCAGCAATCTCAGTGATTTCAGATAGGTCTTCATCCTCAAACTCATCCAGACTGATGTCATGGGTCAGCCTGGAAGGGAGTAAAACCAGTGGTCATGTTTCTGAGAGTGTCAAAAGGTTCAGGAGCATTTCAGACTGTGTTTTACTATCATACAGTGTATGAAATAGATAGTGTATATACTGTAAAAAGAGCACACACGTCTGTTAAAATAATGAGACCATGCGAAATTGTTTCAAAACTTTTCCCACCTTTACTTGACCTATAACCTGTACAATTCAATTGAAAAAACTAACAAATCTGTTAGATGGAAAACATAAAAAATTAAAAACATATAAACATACATACAATTGTTGCATAAGTGTACACACCCGTAAACTAATACTTCGTCGAAGCATCTTTTGATTTGATTTACAGCATTCAGGCTTTTGGGGTGCTGGCATCAATTAAAGTGACTCTGAATAACACCAAATATTTGGCTGCTCTAGCAGGATTTTACTGACATTTACTCAGTTGCATCCTACAGCAAAAGCCAATAGAGCTTACAAAGCATTAAAAGGGATCTCATTGTTGAATGGTATCACTCAGGAAAAGGGTACAAAAAACTCCACAGCATTAGATATACCATGGAACACTGAAGACAGTCATCCAGAAGTGGAGAAAATATGGGACAACAGTGACGTTACCAAGAACTGGATGTCCCTCCAAAATTGATGAAATGACAAGATGGAAAACTACAGCAACACTGAAGGAGCTGCAGGAATTTCTGACAAGTACATGTGACATGTGACAACAATCTCCCGACCATTTGTCTGAACTATGAGGGAGGGTCGCAAAACGGAAACCGTTTGTGACAAAGAAAAGCATTCAGACCCAGCTAAATTTAGTAAAAATACAATTCTCCCAAAATAAGATAAGTCTCAGATACTGCAGCAAAATTTAACTCTCCCAAAGCATGTGGGAAAATGTGTTATGGTCTGATGAAAACAAGTTTCTGGTTGAACTTTCTGGACACAATATCAAAAGGTATGTTTGGTGCAAAAACAACCCTGGGGAACACCAAGGACCACCACACCCACGGTGAAGCAGGATGGGGGCAGCATCATGTTTTGGGGTTGTTTTCCTTCAGCTGGAACTGGGGCTTTAGTCATAAGACCCCAAATGTTCATCCAAATCAACAAAAGAATGGCTTCATCAGAAGAAAATTTAAGTTTTGGAACCACCCAGTCAGAGGCCAGACCTAAATCCATTTGAAAATCTTTGTGGTGACCTGAACAGGGCTGTGCACGAGAGATGCCCTCGCAATCTGACAGATTTGGAGCACTTCTGCAAGGAAGAGTGGGCAAATACTGCCAAGTCAAGATGTGGCATGCTGATAGACTCCTATCCAAAAAGAGTGAATGCTGGAATTAATTCAAAGGGTTAGTTTAAGGGTGTGCACACTTAAACAACCAGCTTATTGTATGCTTTTTATTTTCACCCTAACAGATTTTGTTTTTCAATTTAATTGTAGAGATTATAGGTCAAGTAAAGGTGGGAAAAGCTTTGAAATGATTTATCGTGGCCTCATTTTTTACATCACAAAAACCTGCCATTTTAACAGACATGCGCAGGCTTTTTATTTTTACTGTAAATGCAGAGAAGTGCCTGAGTGAGAAGAACACACAACAGATTCAGTCTCTCAAAGCAGCATGTATACCAATATTGGAATTATGTTACAATTTCACTCTTAAGCACATTCTCAGAGATGCTGCTTAAAGCTGTAATTATTTTCCTGCTGAAGTGGAACCAATGCAGCGTAAGGTATTTCAGCGCATTAAAGTGCGTAAAGTATTTCAGTGCATTAAAGTGCGTAAAGTATTTCAGTGCATCCACATTTATAAACATATTGTTTCTGGCTGCATGATCACATTTACGATTGTGCCAATTATAACACAAATACTGCTAATATGTGTCGTACATGGAGAAAAGTATCAGGAATAGACCAACCTGGAAGAGTATGTGTGTGCGGAGTGGGGTAAAACTCCACCCATATTTAATATTTTAATTAAAAAAAATTATTAAATATTTGAAGCACATCATGTCTCTTTATGTTTCCTCAGTGCTTTTCTCAAGGATACAAAAGAACCTGTAACCAGCAGCAAATAGCATAGACTAATTTCATCCCTACCTAATACCTAGTTACTATTACTCGAATTTGTACTTGCAGATTTTCCATCACAAAAGCATTCCTAGTCAAAGTCACCATTGATCACAGCTGCCATTTACTCCTGGCTCATCAGATCGAAAGAACATGTAAAACAGAGTACAGAGCAATTTTCAAGTGCACATCTAAGATGTACATTAATTGTGAGAACTTTCATTACAATCACTGTCAATTCACATTAACTGCCACATGGAAAGAGAGCTACGTAAAAAGTAATGTCTTTCTACATTTAGACGGCCTAAGAGAAATATATACTTTGAGAAAAGATAACAGTCTGAGGCTTGAGCATAGAAAAACCACGGAGTGCACCACATAATACACTTTCCATGCTGATTAATATTGTTGGGCGTTACAACTTTAAAACTGTGAAACATTATGACACATATAACATATAATGAACCTAAAATTAAAGATGACTGAAATTAAGCAGATACTGCTGACAAAGCTGAGTATCCAGTTCCTGTCAGTTTATTCACCAAAAAAACAATTTTTCTTTTAAATGCTTATTATCAGCTTAGATTGCTCCATGAACTGATATAGATTTAGCAAAAAAATCTTCTTCCTGCCTGTAATGCTAGACAAAAGTCACTAATCGGGGTTTGGCTGAGCTGCCACATCCCTTGTGTTATTAGTGAAAAAGTGAAAGGAAATGGCTTTTTAGGTCACTTGAGCTGGGATCACTGGGTGGAACGGCCAGGACTTGCAAGGGGTAGCCAGAAACATTAGGAAAGCTTTGAGGGGACCAGAACATTCTGACTTCCTGGGTTAGTAACCAAGAAAGCTTTAATGTCATCATACTTCCATATTATGAAATTTTGTTGACATCTCTTCCTAGTGTATACCATAACAGGCGGATTTCCTGAATGCTAAGGAGAAGCCTGAGATGTCCTTCAACCGTGTGCAGTAGTCAACTGACCAGAGGACACTGGGCAAGGCTTATAAAAACATGAACGCTGGTCTAATAACTGGACGGTAGCTTTACAGTGGCATCCGAGGAACCCTGAAGTTGGAAGATTTATATGACGTACTGCTGTTACCCCACAACAGGAAATCTTAATGCAGCAATAGAACGACAGAATGTGTTTGGGTTACACTCTATGGAAGGTGAAACCCATGATTTAATCTATTAATTAATTAACTAAATCAATTAACCAATCAATAGATTCCTGAGGCTTTTAACGCTCAGAGAGACACAGAAATTCAGCGGTACTACTCCACAGAACCAGAAATGACATTCCGTCCATCCCTCTTTCAACTGTTCATTCGAGTGAGGGCCCAGGGGTCCTTAAAGGCAGGGGGACACCCTGGACACGACGCCAATCCATTGCAAGGCACATACGCACACATACAGTACTCACACCGTTGTACAATATAGTGAATATGGAGAGATCATTTAGCCTTTAACTGCATGTTTATGGACTATGGGAGTAAAGTGGAGTACTCAGGAGAACCCTATAGCTCATGGGGAGGACCACTTAGTGGAAGCCAAGGGAAGGGTGAAAACAGATGACATTTGACCCTGTTAATGTGATACATGTCTACTGTTACGTCATGGAAAATAATGGGTATAGTGCAAAAGAAAATAAATAAAATACATATACAAAGGAATACAAGTAACCACCTAATTGATGGGCAAAGATTCTGCAAACTGGCATGTACGTGGAATGTGCATTAATTCATTAAGTGTAATTTCACAACCAGAACTCAGAGCATTCAGGTAAAAACACATTTATTAACTTTCACATTTGCAGTTAATCTATCCTATATGTCTAGAAATTGTAGAGAACATTCTTATGTGACAATTTTCCACAATACTGAAGTTATAGCTAATTAGATATTGATTACACGTGATTACATCCTACGGAACCTGGTATAGCTTCTATAGTCATAGCAGAATACAGCTATAGTTCAATACAGTGCAAACAACAGAGTTTGGAACTTTTTTATATTGGTGGTTCTTTCCTTCTGTAGAACATTCAGAATTATGTTTATATTGTGTATATTGAACAAAGTCACCACATTAAGGTGAACAGATCTTTACTCTGGTTCCCCCCTTATATCTGGCCAGTGAATACTCAGTTGTCTTAACAGCTCTCCTGAGGATCTTGAAAGCAATAGTCTGTGAGGTCATTACGGGAATTCGATCCCACGGGGAAGAATTATAAGTCAGTGTGGAACACTGACTCAGAGAAGGGCTTTGGGCAATAACGGAAGGGCAGAGGTTACTCTTCCACCCGTTGGCTGGTTGACAGTGAGGCTTGAAACCTAGTTGCTGCCTTTAAGTTCATACCGCATAAGGTAAGGAGTTGTTCTGCCCATGCCAGGTGCTTCCCCAAAAAGATCATCAGAGGTACAAAGATGCAGAAATGCAACCCCACTATAAGCATGAGAACCTCTCGAATGACTCAGCAATTTGGAGTCAAAATGCTATTTTAAAATCTCTACACAAGGAACACACTTTTCCTGTAATTACTGAAACAGGAAAAAAAAACTTGATTCCAGTTACTGTACATGTCACACAGGGACAGAACTAGGAACTGGAATTAAATAAAAGACCCAAAAGTGCAACACAATGTCCGGACAATTTTGATGAGGTGCAGGGTGGGAATATTAGGTATTAATAATTTAGTACGTCCAGATGCAATGACACTGAACTCCACACTGGAAACAAGCGATGTTTCTCTCAATTAACATAAAACAGGAACAGCATGTATGGATAGATTTTAGAGCACCTGTGAATGCCGTATTCTCCTTTCTATAAGACAATCAAAAAACACTTCTGTCTGATTAGCTGTGACTGCAATGCAGAATTTACATAAAACAAGATTCAAAAGACACTGATATCACTCACAGTGCCCCCCCCCCCATGAGATTTAAGAATAGGCTACCCTGGATAGCTATGATAAACATTACCAAAACCATAAACTTTTGAGCAGATTTCCATGCTTAATCATTGAATTATCATAATTACACCATCCTAATGGAACTTTACTTATATAAGCAATCTGTTGTCCTGTAGTGGCCAAAACACTCATATATAATACTCATATATGCTTCCAATGGCAGCTTAATATACTAGTTAACTGGTAGATTTCAGATGCAGTCTTTCACTTGTACTGTAGATAAACTGAAAATCTGGTATTTTTCTCCCCCTGTCTGTTTACATATAGCGGCATAACTGGGTTGCACAGTCCGCACGAATCACTGCTCATGCCTATAAAACTTCCAACACAACAGTGCAGTATTTTGCTGTTTAATATTTACAACTCTTACATTCATCCCCAGTGCACTGAAATGCATACCCGTCACGCGAGAGGTAATCATGATTCAGTAACTTTTAGTATAAACCTCGTATTTTTTGTTTTCTCATTTTCAAGGGCATTGCTCCCTAGCAGAGCTGTAGAGAGCTGCAAGCCCTCAGCAATCCTGACACATGCACACAAACTCACGCGTTCACACACACACACACACACACACACACACATACACAGACACACACACAAGTTACAACAGCACAACACTGCTCTAAACAAAAAGCCAGAAACTTGGCTGATATGTTTCCTACCATTTCTCCCACTGATCCTCCATCCAGCTCTCTCCTTCCTTGTCTGACTCCATGATGAGACTAAGCAGCATAGAGCTCGGCGGCTCATGAAGGAGACTGGATAAATTTATCAGGCTATTATGGAGCTAGCCGGTATCCTGAGTGCCATATGCGTTTCCTGGCTCTCCCAGTTCACGAAGCATGAGTGAGCAGACTGCAGACTAAATTTGTTATTATATAACGTATCTCACTCTACTCCACCGTCTATTCTGTGTTTTTTTTTATTTACGTTGTCCCAGGACCATCAAAATTACCACCCACTGAAGGGGGAAATGCTGCCCTGTACAGAAAAAAAATTGCTAAATGCACAGCTTGAATGTTAGCTGAAGACACTTCGGTAAAAAGCTTGCCTCCTCAATTATTAATGGTGGATTGATCCAGCTCAGGTTGCTCTCTTGGTCTATCAGTGCCCTCCTGGAAAAACAGAACCCAGGATCTGCTTGATCAATGACAACCGCAGAGGGATGAGCCTCCTCATCGTCACTGAGGATGGCTGCGAGGTCAGCACCACGTGCAGTCATATGCCTTCTCCGTCTTCCAAATACTCACCCATTCTGATGGGCATCCTCCTAACCACTCCCTGCACTTATCCAAGGTCTGTACGTGGACAAATGGGGCAGAAGAATCGCATTCCTATTTTTAGCGCTCTGCCTTTGAGTTATAAAGTCAAGCATGGGAGTGGAAGGACACGCAGGACAGACGGGTTATTTCAGCAAGACCCAGCACTTCCACATAGTGGAGACAATCCTTGATTTAACAGAATTGTCAACATGGAAGGATAGAGAAACCATGACAAATTATTCTACACTGACATTCACAGGTTCATAATACAATGAAACTATAAAATAATAGAGACAAACCTAAAAGATCATTGACAGAATGTCTACTCCATATAATTTCATACATTTCCATTCATCAAAGAATGCTCAAATATGTAAACCAGATTTCACCACTGACTCTCTGTGCTGCTTATTTCCTACCGGAAGATGAACCCGCAACACAGCACAAAATATACTTGCTGATATGTAGCCCGTGACGTATATAAAAAAGTGAAATACCCAAAAATATTTCATCTGTAGTTCTCTCCAAAGGTGGGTCCATTCAAGTATTAAAATGCTTCTAAAGTCATCGTCTTCTACAACATCATCAGTAAAATGTACATATCATATATAAATGTTTTACTTTCAATATTGTGGATTAAGAATGTGTTCGTGTCATTTTGTAGTTTCACAAAACCAGCTGCCTTACAGAGGGTCTGATGAATCTCTCAGAGCATTTTACTGAGGCAACCTGTGAACAGCACAGCCACATGCTCCCTGCTCTCAGCCTTACTGGGTGAGAAGCCTGCAGGTCGCTGGTAGCTACTACAGCCTGGCCGTAAGGCTTCCCTTGAAATACCAACTAATCCTCTCTGACACTCATTCCAAGGATAGAGAGAGAAAGTAGGTTTCCGAGACAGAATGTGGTCACCATGGGGTCATGACTTTACAGACAAGACTGTTGAGAGAAAACTACTTTTAAACGCCTCATCTCTAAAAGTGCATAACAAATAACAGGGCTCTCTATAGGATGCTAAACCCTCTCCAAATGTAGCCAATTAAAAGCTGCAAGTATACGATCACATATCCAGTACAGGGTCACTGCATAGGTCTAGAGTCTGTCACAGGGACATCCTGTATCTAATGCCAGTTTTTCTAAATAAAAACATTTTCTAAATAAACCAATGGACATCTGATGTTTTTTCCAAAAGTGTTCTTCCAATCAGTATTTTTTACAAAATATAAAGTATTCATTCAGTAAAGTAAATTATACGTAAAATTATACAAAAAAGTGTTACATCACACAAAGGACTGTAACATATCCATATAGCTTGCAAGCAAATATGAAAACAGCGGCTTAGTGACACAGTGATAAAGGCAAATCAGCTAACTGTTGTCTCTAACATCCCCACAGTGCATGTCTGTGTGCTCTGCAATGGACTGCCATCCCTTGTGCCCTATGCTGAATGGGATAGACTCTTGGTCCCCTCCCTGTAGGATGACCAGATAATCTATGTCAGCGAGGGCACTTTGAGCTACTTCATGTTTTACAAACTACTTTCAAACTGAACAGCTTCTGTGCTTGTTCTGGAGCATATAGTTCTGCTTTTCTTGTGCTTTGACTGGTTTTTCTCCTTCATCGAAAGACTCATCCAGCTGTTTCACATTAACATTAATGACACACGTATGATTACAGGAGACTGACCAATCAGCACACAGCAAGAACTCAGCGCTTAAGTGAAACACCGGTCCTTTTAATTGAAATGGTAGTTTACAAATCCTGTTTTAGGTCAAAGTGTCCTGCCTGACATGGATTATCCAGTCCCCCTACATTCCTGTGGCCCTGATCAGAATGAATGGCTAGGAAATAATCCGAACAAGGATGACCCCTGGTGATAAGAAGTAAAACTGCAGCTCAAATCTATGATTTAAGACCTCACACAGACAACACAGCCCGCATTCTGGAAGCAACTCTCTGTATGTGCGGACAATGCTACAATGTCACTGCCAGGCACTGCGGCGCATATGCTGACACCCAGACAAGCCCTGAAGCCTTTTCCTGCCTTATTTCTGCCTTTAAAAAGTGAATGAGAAAAAGGGCCAAAAGCAGTATGGCAGCTAGTCTGCAAAATAACCGGAAGTATTAGCATAGTGGGCTAAGCTAACAGCATATTAATATATTGTTTACATTGTCTCAAGCATGTCATATACACTAAATGCTTTAAGCTACAGATGGCATTGATCCAACACCCACTGTAGGTATCAGGCAAAAAATGGATCGGATATCGTGGGGGACAATTGGAGTAAAAAACCAATCCGACTATCAATCAGAAATAGTTCTAGCCTAAAAATGGTGAACATTTTTGTAGCCTTAGCACGGCACACTATAAACAGAAGTGAGGCTACATGATGGCTAGGTGTTCAGCAACATGTGTGTCGGGACTGCCGTGTCAGCTGAGAGGAAATCCAGCTACTGTACTGCACACTGAAGGAAGAAAAAGCAAACTGCAGAGTGTGTGTATGTAAGGCCAGTGTGGATTTTTTTTGGAAATGTTGTTGTCTGAACACAACAAAATTTAGAGAAATTAGATGCCTTCAAACTTGTATTATTTCTATGTTTGGTGAATTAGTACTTACAAGTTTTACCTGTGTGCCTTTGTATATTTTGGAGAGAGATCATTTTGAAAATGCTGGGACTTGTTTCAGGTAAGAACAGTGGCTGGACGTGGCTGGAAAGACACATTTCAGTAAAGAATAACGGCCAGTAATACACGTCCCATACCCAGTATGACCTCACTGTGAAAGGATCTGTTCTCCACTCTGCCAGCTGTGCTCCCTGTACCACATTCAGGCGCCAGGAGATGACAGGTCAGACTCCAGGCCAAACTGCACTCAGCGCCTTTGTTCAGGAGATCTATCATAATGCCAGCTGAGAGCTACAGTAACTGCTGCTAAGAGTGAATGAACATTGAATAAGCAACACTGAACACGCACCACAGACAGTGAGAGTGGAGTGTATTTCTGTAAATATGGAAATAGAGCAGAAAATGAAAGGGCTTATCTACAGTAGTCCTGAGTCAGGATTCTTCCTGAGGCTCCATCGCCCTGATATTCTGAACCGCTCTGGGTGAGGATCGGCCATTAGGTCCCACCCCGCTGGTTGGATGAAAACTAAGGCCAAAAAGCTCTTGTTCCAGCAAGCTCTTGTCCCCCCCCCCCCCAGCCCTGTGGCACAGAAGGACGGAAGCAGCAGAGCAATACAGGACACATGGCAACAGCGTGAGCTGCTGCCCGCCCCCACCACGTCTCAGTGAGACTTGGATGGAGCCCGTCCCAGCAGAGTGAATCTGCCATCACCATGGAGACCAGTGTTGGGACACGCCCCTTCAGCATGCACTCCTGCAAATACTGTACCTCACCATGAGGACAGCAGAGGCAAGCTGCTGTTGCCCCATGGGAGGAGTGATCTGACTACATGAAACATGGTGCGTGAAAGCTGGGGAGGCAAACTGCAAACGAAAGACGGGGCTTGCAGAGAAAACAATTGATAATTCTTTCAGAGCCATCACTTTAAGCTGGGCAAGGACAAAAGAGCTAGGCTTGAAACTGTGGTCTTGCATTTTTTAGACTGCTACTTTAACACTACAGCAAATCAACACTCCCCAGACATCCCAATCACCTACTCTGCCCATCTAATCCGCATTCCTCACACACCACCTTGTAGTTGATGAAGTCAGCACCTTTCAGAAAGGCTATGATATTCAAACAGGACCATGCCCCTTCCAATGCATCAAAATATTCCATAGACTGGCCAAGAAAGGCTTTAAAGGTGATTGAATTATGACCTGCCTCCCTCCCTTCAACGCCTGACTTAACCCCCATAGAGAACTACTGTGCCTTACTGAAGTGTGACATTTACCAAGATGGCAAGCAGTATACTTCACATTAGCTACCTCAGCTGATACAGGATGCAATTAAACAGGCTCATGATGGTTGAGAAGAAAGGTGGCTATGCAGAACATTAATCTAGGTAAATAGTTTGTTATTCCTTATATGGATTGAATACCTAAACTGTTTTTATTATTTCAGCTGATGGTGAAAGGAAAAATCCACTTAACTTCTGACTGCCTAATAATTGTGTGTACTGATAATCAAATATTATTCTTTTATTTCTGTTTGTGACCAACTAATGTAATATTTTCCTTTTAAATACATTTTTCAGAGAAATCTTCTGAATTTATGTTTATAAGTCTGCTCAACTTGTGGAAAGAATTATCTTCAGGAATATGACTTACTGTACCTAATAATGCCGTGAACAATGCAGAGCAGTGGTCACCAACCCTACTCCTGGAAATCTACCACCCTACAGAGCTTCATTTGCTCACCAGCTACTAGACTGCGATGAATGAGCAAAATTTGCAGAATGGGGAGGCTAGTGATGGGAAATCCATATAAATTTTATTATACAATATTCAGAAAATCATCTCATGTCCAACAGTACAATGTTCCTGGGAAGTTTGTTAAAGATCCATGGAATAATGTTAGTTAGCAGGTGGCTGTATTTACAAGATGGAGGCTGCAGGCTTCATTTTTGCTCTCAGCTGCCCGTCTTTCAGTTCCGAATTTACTGCCCAACTATCATTGCATTGAATTTTGGAACTGAATAAGTGTACTTTTTAACGCAGATTTTCATTTAATATTTTTGTGAGGATAAGTGTGTAAATACAGGAATAATAACAAATGGGTTGATCCTGTTAACAAAGGTTAGCCATTAAGCATTTCCTCCTTCTCTTTGCTGTCACTAAGCACTGATGCTTAAATTTTGGTTTGATTTGTCTCAGAATTTGAATTGGTTCAGATCTTCTGCCATACAATGTGTCTGAGAAGTTGGGAAACTTTTGGGGAAATAATTTTTGAGTTAGCATGGTGACAAGATGAAGTGTCAGTGGCTGCTCTTCTCTTTGCAGTCACTAGGTGGTGTTGCTTCAATTTTGGTGCAATTTGTCTCAAAATTCAATCAGATGCAAAGCTTCACTCTTACAACATGTCTGCAAACACTGAAAAATATCTGTCAAATACTTTTTGACTTGTGGATCTAAGTAAAATGTCTGCTTTCCCAACATCCATTTGCTGCCACTAACCGGCGTTGCTTCAGTTTTTAGGTAATCTGTCTCAAAATGTAATTAATTCCAGTTCAGCACAAACACAAATCTTCTGTGAAGGTTGAAAAAGATCCGTCAAACAATTTCTGTTATCACCTTACATACAGAACATGTGCTTGACTGGTGCTAAAACCATATGTATTTCCCAAAGTCCAGGGAACATAGTTATCTGTGAGTTCATAGACACAACACCAGAAAACCACGCACAGGCTGGGCATCTTTCAGAGAAAACAAATGTTGTTGACACCAATTCTTTTACAATATAAATGTCATTTTCCTCTGAGAGGCAAAAACAGACTGAATAAGGTAATTAAAAAGTGTCTGGCAAGATAAGCTGTAACAGCTGTGTCATGCCTGCTTACTTGAATACAGCCTGGCGGCTGGTGCACTGCCAGCGTATGACTGCATTTAAGCTCGTCTGCCCAAGCCTCAGGCAGCGAAGCTGGTGCATTTGTGAGGTTGCATGTAATTTGTTATGATGCTCGGACAGCTTTTTGGTGCCTTGTGCGCTGATGCTGCGCCTTAGTAGGCTTACGCTGCATTATCCCAGGATTCTGGCCACGCGCAATCCAGATCAAAAAACTAGCTGGCATGTTTTTTTTCTCTTTCACTAATCATTTTCCCCACATTCCCAATTAAAATACATTAGGAGATTTGATGTACAGTCATGTGTCGCATTACGTTTTGGCCGGACAGAACGCATATACGACAGTGGTCCTGTAAGAATTATAATACTTGATAATGATAACGTTACTGGTGTGTGTATTTACTATATTCTACTTTGTAGTGTTGTTTTATAGTGTACACTTATTAGTTTTGTAAAACGTTTACTGTAAAGCAGTACGCTGTGTTATGCATAGTGTGCAAGTCGATATTTGCACATTTGTCAAAATCGCCTAACAATGCATTTCTCAGAAATGCATCCCTGCCGTTAAGTGATGTTGGATTTTACTGTAATCCACACAACTGCTGCTTATACTTTTGCTACAAAGCATCAACTAATAATACTATTATAATTACAGCTGTTTTGAAATTGAAAATGCAGTCACCATGGGATACTCTTTAGGGAGTGTCCTGCGATGGTCTGGCATCCCATCCAACAGGCTCCCCCAGCCGTATACCATGTGCTGCCTGAAATAAGCTCCGCTGGTTAGAAGATGGATGGAAAAAACGAATTAGGATTAAGCATGAAACATAATTCTGTAAAATCCTTTCATATTCTTGTGTAAGAAAAAATGAGATGATCAAGTGATGAAGTATGGGATATCTACAGCTAGACATCAGCAATGTGCTTGTCAGCATTTCTGTGGGATCTGACCTCCCATGATAACACAGTGGCTAGGAATCCCCTCTAACAGGTAAGGTTATAGCTTATAGGCCTGGCCTAATGGGCCATTAGCAGGCCCAGCTGAGGTTTCCATCAGTTAAGTCACTGACCCACCAACTCACTTGCCTGCATTACCTCATGATATTATAACCAATTTTGTTTTGATAATTGCCCAGCGACCCACAAGTCCCTCGCAACCAGAGACACGACGGCCCTGCTGTTCTAAACTTCCTTTCAAAAAAGCTGGAACTCTGTCTAAAATGTACCTAAAAACAGAATGCAATGACTTACAAATCACATAAATCCATATTTAACTGAAAAAAAAAAAACACGGACAACATATCAAATGTTGCAACTGAGAAATGTTATATATTTATGACAGCAACACGCTTCAAAAAAGGGTGGGATAGGGGCCTGTATCATTGTGCTGCCTCACCTCTTCTTAAAAACACTCTGTGAGTGTTTGGGACCTAAGCAGACCGGCTGCTGGAGTTTTGAAAGAGAAATGTTGTCCCATTCTTGCCTGATATGGGATTTAAGCTGCTCAACAATTCGTGGTCTCCTTTGTTGTATTTTTCTTTACATGATGCGGCAAATGTTTTCAGTGGGTGACAGGTCTGCTCTGCAGGCAAGCCAGTCTAACACCTGGACTCCTCTACTATGGAGCCATGCTATTGTCATATAGACAGGATGCGGTATGACAATGCATTACTGAAATGTACAAGGGCTTTTCTGAAAAAGATGTTGGCTGGATGGCCAGTTGAGTATAGAGTTTCAGTCACAGAGTACTCAGCTGTTTGGTTGAAACAAAATCTTTGTCTGGATTTTCACTTTCTGGACCCGAAATGTCCACCTCTAATAAAAACTCTCAATAAAAGAAAAAAGATTTGAGTTCATTTATTACATTTGACAATGAATACATATTTCATCATTGTGCATCATTCCAGGGTGTGCGAAACAAAGTCACTTCAGTATACACACATACTGTACATTTCTCATAGGCATCTAAAACACAAACACACAAACGTGCACACAGGTTTGTAATAATATCTTTGTGGGGACTCTCCATTCATATTTATGGGGAAAACTCTAATCCCAACATGAATAGGTTAACCCCAACCCAGCCCTAACCTTAACCATAAGTAACCAAACGAAATAAGAGACTTTAGGCATTTTAACTTTTTTGATTGCATTCACAGATCTTTGGCTAACCGGATCCTGAAAATGGCCCCCATGAAAGAAAAAACAGGTTTATATCACATTTTTTATGTAATGTAAACTTAATCCACAGACAGTGTGTGTGTGTGTGAGAGAGAGAGGGAGAGAATTGAAATGCTGAAATTTATTGTCTTCCTGAACATGTTCCTGAACACAAACATCTGCGTGGTCACCCTAATATCTAAAAACTACTCCAGTGCGAAGTGGGTTCGGATATATTGAGGGAGCATTCACCTCTGACATTCACAAGCCTAATTATTTTCACATTAGCGCACAGATAACGGCATTCCAAGCCCCCCAAGAGCTGCACTCTCTGAAAATGACAATAATGTGATTTTCGTGATGCCTGCGGTACACATGGACCGTGACATAATCCACGATTCTCCCTGCATTATGGGCATGGAGCCCAGAACCCATCCATTAGCTATGACTGACCAATCAACAAACATTTACAGTAACATTCAACCAATAAAAATAAAATTAAATTAATTATACGCTTTTATCAAAGTGGTCTTAATTGCATTTTTTATCTGAGTTTCTGAAAAACTAAGGAGCAGATATTTTATGCTATCTGTTCATAAGAAGATTGTGCACCTGTAGTTTCCTTATAGAATGTACGTGGATGAAGGATTGGAGGAATATTTAATATTGTCTCTCAACATCATTCATTAAACACCTAAAGAACAGGATCCAGTGTAGATATTGTACATTAATACCACAATGTGTATTGTTCAATGTATATTTACTGAAGAGAAACTGAAAACAGAGAGGCACCCGTCCCATATTCAGATCAGTATCGGCACCTACACAGATCTATTAGATGGATCGGGTATCGGCTAAATCCAATTTGCCCTTATTCTGCTAGATCTGCCACATATTACACTAGTTATATTCTGAAAATGAGGCATTGCAGTGGGGCGGCATGGTGGTGCAGTGGTTAGCACTGTTGCCTCACACCTCTGGGACCCGGGTTCGAATCTCCACCTGGGTCACATGTGCGTGGAGTTCGCATGTTCTCCACGTGTCGTCGGGGGGTTTCCTCTGGGCACTCTGGTTTCCCCCCAAAGACATGCTGAGACTGATTGGAGTTGCTAAATTGCCCATATGTGTGCTTGTGTGGGTGTGCCCTGCTATGGGCTGGCCCCCCGTCCAGGGTTGTTATACATCTCATGCCCGTTGCTTCTGGAATAGGCTCCAGACCCCCCACAACCCAGTAGGATAAGTGGGTATAGAATATGGATGGATGGTAGTGTTTTAAAAATGGATTTGACTATCATTTCAATGAGTAGGCTGCACAGCTTTCCATGACTGTCTTGCTGTACACCACACTGCAACAGTGGTGGGCAGGGTTCTGCTAACCGCTAATAAGAGAAGCTAACTTTTTTTCATTAGCATTTCTGCTAACTTTGTAATCTTAACAGACCAAGTAGCTTCAGCTAAATTTATATCTACTAACTTTTAATGGTGGAAAAGTGAGTAAAGTTTAAAACATTTGTAAACACTAAAATCATACATACTTGTTCCAGTCTGCTGTAGGCACGCTGCTGATTTACTATTTGTAAACAAAAGACATGATTGGTTGGATTTAAGGTAGTCTAGGTTAAATGTAAGTGAACAAAGATAAAGTACATTTAAACTGGGATATCCTGAACTAAACGGAGAACAGAAGCCTGTGTCACAAAGTCGCATTTCTTGCTTAGCCAAATAACTTGTTGGATTTTACTGGTTCTGATTGACAGAGCTATAGAACAGTAAAGAGCTCAGACCTGCCTTCCTAGTTGCGGTTAAATGGCTCCATGTTTATCCTTAAGTTCCAAAGCAGCTTCACTGTGGGGAAAATGTCAGCATGGGCCAATTGTGAAATAGAACTTCTCTGAGAAAAATACTTATATCTCGCAAACAGAGTATCATAGAAAGAAAAGTTCTATGTAAATTAATTTATTTTATCCAATTGGGTAAGTCCTAAATATCCCCTGGTAATCACTCTAGTCTTATAGATGGGACTTCCGTGTGAAACAGGTTAAAAATGAAGCTCTCTGTGTTTGTTTTTAAGAGTTTCAGAGCTAAAAGCCAAACTGAAGCTAAATTCACATGATGAAAGTTAGAAGTCAGCAGTTACCGTTCTAGTGCTTCCAAATTTTTAAATTAGTTTATCGGTTTAGCTTTATCGAGTTAAGCTTTGGAGTTAGCAGTTATTGAAGCTAACTTTTTGGTTAAATGTGCCCACTACTGTACTGCAATACAAACAACAGAAAAAGATATAACATCATCATAGTGGGAAATATAGTTATCGTTCCTAGTTTTCACTGTCATCATGTCCTCTAAATACCGGCTCCCAAGAAAGAAATTGCATCAATCAGCCTTTTCAGAATCTCATGGTTTTCCTAACAGTCGTTGTGTTTGCCCGAATGGAGAGGCATGCATGCCTTCATCAATTGAAGTTCTCACTACTTCGATCTTAACAAATAAGGGATGTCACTCCTCATCTCCGTAGGTCATTTCAGGGATTAAATTGAACAACCAGGATATACCAGACAAATCGCTTCCTATATTGGACCAAAACCGAACACAGAATTTTATTTTTCAATACGTGGGGGTCGTGCCATATACAGGACGTGTGCAAACTCTAATCTTCTCATTTCCCAAAAGAATTGCACGAGATATATATATATACACACATATACATACCAATAAAAGTGTTTCAAACCCTTAGGTATTTGACTCACTGGCATACCGGAACCAAGCCAAACCGCAAAGGGAGACTAGTTACAGCGTTGGTTTCACCCAGGTTCAGTGTTGCACTGCAGAAGGATTGGCCCGGTAAAGGTGTTGCTGGGTTTGGAAAGCGATAGCCTGCAGTTAAATCCTAGAGATGGTGGCAGTAGCAATTATCAAACTTTATGACTATGGATTATGCCTCACACCAGCTACCTCAGTTCAGGATGTACTGGATCACATCACCGTGATTGATATAGTTCAGTTCCTTAGGCCTTTGAAGAAGCTCCTGACAGGCCATGCCTTCGGGTTCTGCAAAGCCTCAGCCCGGCTGTTAGAGTGGGTTCTGGCTCAAATCCCACACAGCCAGTGTGTCTGTTCACCTACACTGCTGATTTTGATGAAATACTCAACAACCCATGCATGGTTTTCGCTGCCATCTGCAAAATTCACTTGCGCCTGAAACACCAGAAATGCTCCCTCCTGCACCGAAAGATGGAGCTCCTGAGTCAGGTAGTAAGTGGTGAGGACATGGCGGTGGAGCCAGGAAAGACTGCCACGGTAAAGGCCTGGCTGACCCTGCAAAGTATTGTGGAGCTCTATAGTTTCCTAGGTCTCACCTCGTACTACTAGGGGGACGAGACTTCATAAGCACTCAAAGATCTGCACTCAAAGAGGCGGCCCCAGTGCAGGTGTTTCCATCTGCATACCAAACAGCCATTTCTCACCTGGTTGCTATGCTTACACAATCCCACTTCTGTTAGCCTTGCTGCAGCCAGGACACCAAGCTGTGTGTCCATTTCTGTGGAAATGCACCAATCAGAGGGACCAAGCTGCCAGCTCAGAGGGTTGCTGCAGGCATATCAGTCGCTAATAGAGAGGGTTGGGGTGGACATGCCAGCACCCATTCCATGTAGTGTACCCCAAGAACCACAACATGTTCATAGTTATGGATTATGCGGTTCCTATCCACAGCGCAGTGACCACAGCTCGTGGGTGGAGTTTTCCCTGATGTTTCAGTGTGCAGGAGGAGCTGCACAATGACTAGGGGTGAAACTGCATGGATGAGGTGCAGGTATTTGGCGAGGTCTGCAGTTGTGCAAGTGGTTGGGTATTGTGAAGAACTGCACCACTCCCCTTCATCTGCAAAGTACCTATGGTGCAACAGGTGGCATCTAAGAGGCATACACAAGCCAACTCTGCAGCAAGATGCTTACTACACACACTGCCGCGGGCAGGACTTTGGCAACAGGGACCCTTATTCGCAAGAAGGACCAAGATGGACAATCACTGGAAACTGGAGGGGGAGGTCCTCAAGTGCCTCTCCGTTCTTGTTTATTACTTGAGGCTGCCTGAAGGACCTAAAGCTGAGGTGCTGCGTAGGAACCATCTGGCACTGTACTGCCCCTGGACTGACCCCCCTGCAACGAAGACTGTAGCGTGCCGGCCATAGTAACAACACCAGCCTCTGCAGCATTTGTGGGACTTTGTGGTCACTGCAGACGACTGACTGGGCACGGCAGCAGAGACATAATCATTTACATACTAGCATGCCTTGTGCAGCATTTAAGTTGTAATATCACCAATAAATTAATATATGCATTTGTTTATTTTGCAAATAGTAAGTGCTGGAACATTGTGCTGTACTGTAGTGTTTTTGGTTTTGTGTGGTTCTGTAGTGGTTAAGCTGAGTGGCCGTGTTGTGTAAAGGCAAACACCTTATTTTTATAGAGAGGATGTCTGTTTTCCTTAAAGCATGACCCACAATGCAGACCTGGTTATGACTGTTTTGATGCAATAAGCTATGAAATGAATGCAGAAATTTTCTGTAAGCTTGATTTCTTTTTAGATACAGCATGAAAGTTTTCCAACCACTATTAATTCCATACACCGTATTTCGGTACCTAAAACTGAAAGGTATTTAAACCTTTTGAACGTTTGCTTCACATATATTGTCCCAACGTCTTTTTAAACTCAAAGGTACAATTATAGTAACAGATTCAGGTACCTGAATATGTAGCATGCGTATCAAATTTCACTTAAAATCAAAACACAATATATAATTTCAGTAACCTTGTATTGAATCTTATTCTTACGTTTAGTTAATATTTATTTCAACATGCGACTATTAATGAAAGGATATTGTTTCAGTGGGCTAATGCGATTCACCGTCTCCACCTAAGCGATCGGGCCAGGCTACGCCCTTCAATTTACATATGACAGAAAAGATGTCAACAAACAAACAATGTTTCTCAATGGATTCGTTCCACCACTTAGGGTATTACTGTGTTTTCTTAATTAATCTCGTTTGCGATGAAGGGGTTGAATAAAAGCCGTAGGCTGCTGATCTCAGTGATATCAACAAGCATTTAGCATCGCAGTGCACGCTTACAACCTGAGCGCTTGATCCCATTCCAGCTGTAATCTTTCCGCACCCGGCGACAGTGAATAAATGTTCCAGAGAAAGCCGCTTACTTGAAATGGGGAGGAGATACAATGTGCAAGCCACTGAAGGGAGATCCAGGTGATGATGCCGGTGTGCGTTTGTCTCTATCCGCCATTTGCACCCTTATTCATCCATGCATGCGTTACCTCTGAGACAGCAGTAAGCTAATACGGCGATGTTGCGATACGGGCTGGGAGCCTGTGCGTGACTGGGGCGGGGTGCCGGCGGCTGGATGGATGGATCACGAAACGACCAGCAAGCGGGGGCGCGTCCCTGCTTACCCCTAGTAATAGAAAATAGTTGTGCGTTTGAGTTAATTCATTTCACTTCAGCAGCGATATTGTTTTCATATTTAAAGATATACTTATATAGATCATATAAACGTTCGAATGACATTCATAAGCAGTGAACCTCACTGTTCTGCAGATTAACTACGCTTATTTTACGTGTAACTGACATCATTAGACGCTTGTATTTACTTGGACGTACGCGTAAAATAAATGTTAAATATTTCTAAAAATTGATAACTTCAATAATTAAATGCTCATTTCCAGGGTTAGCATGTACCTACATGCACATACTGCACAGCAACATCATCATTAATTCACATCCCGCGACGTGTGGTATAGAACCATCTCCAACCTGCACAAGTCACCTAGCAAAAGGCTCTGTTGCACCTTACAGGATGCAATGTTTTGGTGTCTTCAGCATGACACCATTTACTGTGTTCTAAGGTTATGAGCCTTGTCAGAATGGCATGTATAATAGAGCATAACTACTTCACTTTGCAACTGGAGCTGGCAGCATCATTTTCATATCCATATTTGACATCTTCACTACCAGACCAACATGGTGGTCTCACACCTCTGGGATAGTAGGGATGAACCTAGTCCCCAGCTGTGTGTGTGGAGTTTGCATGTTGTTTCTGTGTGTGTCTCATACCATCATGGTTAGAACTGACTGTAAATATAGTGTATGGTGTGGTGGACTAGAATCTTGTCCAGGGTATTCTCCAGCCTGGTGCATTATGGGATAGGCACCGGCTTAAACCTGGAACTCTTTATTTCATAAGCTGGGGACTAGGTTGAACCACAAACCCTGGAGGTGTGGTGCTGTAGACTCACCGTTAACAGCAGTATCATGGCTGTTATTTAAAACATCTCAAAGCTGTACAGTGAAGGAGACACTGATGTAGGTCATGCGGCTTCACGATGTGTGTAACACCCTGGCTACACGCACATCTTTTACATCTACAAAAGCCTGACAGGAGGTTTGTGAAAGTTCCGGTTTAAATTAAGATTACATTACATTTTAAGGATGGTTAAAATGTGAATACCAGCACAGATCTCCTTATCATTATCATTCAGTGCATGGTGACCTGAGAGCTTGACCCATTTTCAGGTGTAATCTTTTTGTGCCTTTTTTGTTTTTTTTTTGCTTAATTAGTTAATTTCCAAACAAACAATCTATTGAGCCTCCCGGTGCTATTGCTTGAAAATTGCAGCTACTGGGACTTGACAAATATTGTTTTACTAGCTCGCCTGACATTTAACATTGATAAGAACATAGATAAGAGAGGCGCACGATAGTTACAGAAGCTTAGGAAAAAGAAGATTATACTTTACAAACAATGTTAAATGCAGATTTACAATACATTTCACAAGAGCATAAAAGCCCTCATGGATTAAAAATCATATTCGTAGAAATATAATTTTGCAGATATAGCATTCTTAAAGATTTCATGAAGCGTGAACCTCACTTGTTAGGGATCTCTGTTCATAATTGCTGCTCATGACGTTTCGGGGGCCTGTGTTGAGTTTTGTAGGAACAGAGGCTTCACATTATAGTTAGCAGCACCTCAATAATGTTTTGTATTTTGTGAAAATGCAATGCAGCACGTAAGTGAAAGAAGCATGTCTGAATACATACTTGAATACCACTGACACAAACTATAAATACTTCATGTGAATATTACTGGATTTTTGTGAATTTTCTTTTTGGTTGAGTGAAACAATGATTTCTCACATAAATTCTCTAGTGTCAGCTAGACAAGTATTGCATTTGTGATGTTAAGCTGGGCTATAAACAGAAGTGACTATAACTTTTGATCAATTCAGAAATCAAATAGATGTTATTTTTTATAGCACTACAAGAGTAAAATGAAATCAGACTTAAATCAGGGTTAAAAGTCTTTCCTTGGAATGAGCATCTTGTGGCATTTTCTAAGCAGCTACACATAGTCTAAACATAATTAAAAACATTTTCCAAATGTAGCTATTCGCCTCCTCAAAAAACCTAATGTAGTGGTCCTCTCTTGTACAATAATACTACAATAATATAATACTTACAAAGCTGAAAAAATGACTTGTTAAAAAGCTCTTTACTTTTCACACGATTAAATAATACTAAATTACTAAAACCCACATGTACGTAAGTCTATGCATCAAACACAATTTAGACTTCAGATCATAAAAAAAAATGCAGATCAATGTGTGTTTTCTCATACTGCTTTGTATGCCATGAGTACAGATTATACAGAAAATAATTTTTATGCCTAAAATATTATGTGATGGCAGCACAGTCAGTACAAACAGCAGAGACTGAATTTTGATGTAGGAAACTGGAGTGTTCTGGATTTATTGCTTAATGGAATGCCATGCTATGTTAAAGACAATCCAAAACCACATGGATAACAGAGAAAACGGGGAAAACCCACAAATAAGTACCACCGCACTGCTCAAACATTTTGTAAATGCAAGAGACATTCGGAAATGGCAGGCATGGGCGTCTTCTGTAATCTTGTAGTGAGATTCTCGACCTTCACATGACTTTTATGCTGATCTTTGTGCTGTTGATTCGCATTCGTTTTTTTTTGGACTGCTGCTGTCAAGAAGTATTTTCACACCTCAGGGAGCACAGGAGGGCAGCCATGGGCAGGAGAACATCAGGCAGACCCTGCCTGCCTCACGTCAGAAGGCTGCGCTCCAGGTCCTGCCAGCGCCATCTGGGACACATAGCACATACGTCACGCCACAGACTGCCACTAGCCGCAGGGAAGCTAAACTCGTAAGTTGTAAAATATTCCTGAGAAGAAACATCAGAAATAGTAAAATATGTTCAATTACTCATAGTTACTCAGAGTATTTAGGAACTCAGCCAGACACAGGGAGTCCTTATCGGCAGTGTTACGGAGCACCAATGCAGCTTAAGAGCCTGGGTAGTTCATATGAAGCATAAGCCAGTTCCAGTGGTACATACTGCTACTGCCGATCATCTGCACTCCCTTCTGCCGCGCTGATGCGCTGCACCTTGGGCTCTGTGCATGCAGCTGCTCTCTGCGTCTCTGCCGGCCTCTCCCTCTTCCTCAGCAAGGCCTTCCTGATAGGCTGAGCGGGGCACACGTCTGTGATGGAAAACCAATTAGAACAAGCCCTGTTAAACCCAATCAACCAAATGTGTTTGCCGGCAGCATTTTCAATGATGACCACGAATAATTTAATATTTATTCATTTGGACAGCATTTTGTCTCCCGTTCTGATGGAGTACATAATAGAAACTAATATTGTACTCCAAGGTGCACTATAATCATCATCATTATTAAAATTTATTTTAAAATACTGTTCTGAATTTAACTGAATACATCATTAATAATGAAGAACTTCTAGTTAATTTACACGCCCTCCTTTCAAATCCATTTACTTTTCCTGTATTTAATTAGAATACGAATAAGAGGTACTAGCTAAAGGCTGAGCGACTTCTTTATTCTCCATCCAGGAGCGTTATCCCAGCACATAATCCAAACAGGACAGCCCAGTTGTACCAGTGCTGCTGTGGGCACCCGAGTCCTCCATCGCTGGTGGTTCTACCTCCTCTTGAATAGTAGGGACAGTGGCCAGCAAGCCTGGAAGAATGAAGGGATGGACTTCAGCAACAAGAAACATATTCATAGGGCAACAAAGGTCAAGGCTCCTGCCCTCTACATTAATCAAAAAGTGTTTTGATAGAGCTTCAATTATGGATATAAAGCACATTTTTAGAATGATAAGGGAATGATGCAGTATTACATAGACTGTCATCTTGAATACACAGATAAGTTATATTTTAAAATAATCCCTGCCTTGTGCCCATAGCCTGTAGGATAGGCTCTGTACTCCTGTGACCCTGCATAAGACAAGCGGGTACTGAAAATGGATGGACGAAAAACCAACTTCAAACATCATGTTTTTACTTACAGCCTACAATTCTATCCAGTCCTGACTGAATGATGTTCAACACTAACGAAGTTCATACATCACCGCCAAATCTGACATGGTCTGCCTGGGTGAACTAAGCTTTCATAACTGTGGGCCACAGCTCCTTGAATATAATCACATTTTCAATGGCTGAACATGTCCGCTACTTCACTACATGTTATGTGAGTTTTTGCCATGGAAAGGCTGGGTAATAAGCAAGCTCCAAGTTGAATCAGCTTCCAAGCACAATGTGAATCTAACAAGGTACTCTCCCAAAATTACAAGTCCTAATGTTCACAGAAGGATGAAGTTTAGAGGGGGGAGGGGGGGGGGGGGAAGTTACATTCATTTTTTCCTCAATCTGGGGTACACTGTTCCAGATTAGCTACTGAAGCACTTCAATTTGACTGCAGCCATAATGGAGCCAAGCTGTTCTGCTAATCAAACACCTACCTCTTTAGCTTTCTATCTTAATAAAGACCTGTTTCTACATAATGGCATTATGCAAGTCAATCACTTCATATTAGAATCAACCTTATATAAAGGTTGAACAAATGGGACAGTGCCAGAAAATATTAAGTGCTGCACGCGCGCTCTGAAATGCTATGTAAGCTCGCAGATGTGCATGGTGCTAAGTGGGCAGGTGGTGTCACTACAGGATCTGAGTCAACTGTGCATGTGAGTAGCTGCGTGCATGAGTGGTGCAAGCCAAATACAAAAACACCTAAAAAGCAAATAAAAAATAAACTAAACTAAAAGCAGTCAAAACACAAAAAAGTATGTGCCCGGGTCCTGCAAGAGGCTTTGCCAGTGTCAATATAGTGGATTAAAGATAATCAACCATTTTATGAAAATTCACGCAAGTACATGAGATGGGCCTTAACTTTCTAGAATTGGTAAGGGTGCAGCTTTGGCAGATGGTCTAAAGTCCTTTACAGATTAATACTCGAAAAGTTTAACTACCATGGTTGACTCAGATTGTGCAGTGCATGCATGACTCACATACAGAGTTCATTTAGATCTTGCAGTGACAGGTGGTACAGATCAGGTAGTTACACCTTGGATGTGTGCTATGATCACAAACAAATATACTGACTTCCTAATAGATTGCTGTGCTGGTTCACCAAATGATATCATGTGTCTCTACCACAGGGTCTCTTTCCTGCATGACGCATTTGAAAAACAATTCAATGTGAGCTATTGGCATGGCTGAAGAAGAGGTGTTGTATGGATCTGCTAATGATACTTTATTACTGGAGGTCAAAGTTTTATGTGAAGATTGGATATATTAGTAGGAGGACATAGAAGATCACAATCTCTATGATTTAAAAGTAGATCATGGACATCTTCAATTTCAATCACGATATAAAATGATCAAATCACCCACCCCTTCCTTGGTCTATAGTTAATTAGCCTCAAAGTTACTAACCAAACATGATGTAAAATGACTTGTTACAGGGATACTCAAAGGGATGACCACAAAACTATTCAACTAGAATGGCGGGTTGTTGGAATGACAGCATTGCCTGGACAACTGCATCATTCCGTCTAATCAACTGCATCTAATTCATACTTAGCCTACACTTTCCAACCTGCACAATTTATGGAACGTGTATCAACTGGAAAAGTGTAAATCAGAATCAAGTATCAAAATTACTCATTACTCAATATTGGTGAGACTTCAAAATTTCACCAGCTTTAGTTCCTTTCCAATACAATGATTGTGAAAAGTCCATATAATGCTTTTAGAGTTATCGTCCTAACAAGCAAAGTATCTGCAGTAGATGAGGACCGGTACCAAAACCATATGTGTCCGACAGACATTTTCTGCTAGAAAATCTTGTTTCCCAAATAATTAAGTGGAATACTAATCATCACACCAACGAATGATTTGATGGCCTTAATTTTTATTAGATCTGAGCAGGAGTTGAATGGGCACTAGATTCCCACACCCATTTAACAATGAAGTCAAATTTATCTATTAACTGCTAGAGGATCTTGGTGCAACATCTCATCTGAAGAACACAGCCTTCGGGTGATATATGCTGGACCTTCATTTGGTCTAGAGGGAACAGTGTTCCTTACTCACTGGACACAACTTCCAGCAGCAACTTTGATGTTCCTAGATGTGTCCTACTAAAAAAGTAGCCAAATCCAACAGGTATTTTAATGTAAATATCAATGGGTAATATGGCTTCTGTTACCACTTACTGAGTCCCTTGTAGCGTGAGAGCTGCTGGTAGACCTGCTTCATCCGTTCTATGTTGAGGCGGCTGCTCTCAGCATGGTTTATCATAGGCTTCGGGTAGTCCTTGCCTACCACGCAGTCTGCTGCTTTCTGCACCGTCTCTGGGGCATTCCAGGGCTCATAGATGTACCTATTCGGATAGTTCTTCAGCTTTGGTATGTATCTTCTGCAAAGAAGCACAAAAATACAATTCAGCTGCAAAGCAAAAATGCAAACACGCAGATTTGCAACTGTTCAACAACACTTTAACGCACTTTAATCAACGGTAGAAGAATATAGAATAGTTCCTACATTAAACTGCTCACTACAAAGTCTGTTGGTTATCTTATTGTGTCATGAGACATTGCTGTTGAATTTTTCTAATGTATTTATTTAGCACTTTAATCGCTACTCTATCCACCTGATCTGTACTTGTCCTACCCTCTACAACTTGTATAAATTCAAGAAGTACTAGATGGATCACCAGTATATGTGAAAGTTAATAAATGTGTTTTTACCTGAATACTCTATCACCTGTTGCGATATGCAAGTCTGAAAGTTTACTTACTAATTTATTGCACATTCCACTGATGTGACAACTTGCAGAATCCTTCCCCACCAATTAGGGGGTTACCTGTATTCCTTAGTGTCTTTTAAGTTTTAGCGTGTTTTGAAAATGTCACATATTTTTTGCTTAAATATTTATAGTTGATTTTTTGTATTTTGCAGTATAACTGATTTTTTTCTGTGACATAACAGTAAGAACTGTAATAGATACACTAATGGTATATTCAAGAAGCTTCTGAACTGTGGAGTAGAAGGAATTGCGGATGGGTGCAAAAACACAGTATTGTGTGTGGGACTGAGCTTCATCCATATTTTTCAGAAACAGTAATAAGATCCATAAAATACTTCTTTTTAAATTAAAATGTCACCCTTTCTTTGCTGCCACTAAGCAGCATCACTTTTAAGTTTGCGGTGATCTGTCTCACAGTTTAATCAGTTCCAGGTTGGCATTCATTTAGTGCCTCTGAACTGCAAGTTTAAAATGGTCATAAGACCATTATTGAATCCTGTCCATCAGACATTTTGTGGTAGAGAATTCGGCTTCCCATGTAACCACTGCAAAAAAAAAAAAAAAAAAAAAACACAACACTTTACTGATCCCTTTAGGGGAAATCCTCTTTTCGCCTACCGCATACCAAACTACTGGTACTGTTAGTCAGTTCTAAGAATTCTGATTAGGGCTGCCACGATTAGTCAACGTAGTCGATGATGTCGATGCTGTACTTGTAATTACTTTCATGATTTCTAAAATACTTCAGCTCACTATAATAAGTATCACTGCATAATTACGGGAGAAGTTCAAATTATCACAAAACAAAGAGATGGTTTGTACACCGTGCAAATTTCAATGGCGCACCACCAGACATGGATTATGGGTTGTGTGGGCCCCTGGGCAAAACGTTCGCGAGGCCCCCCCACCACCAGCACCACCACCACAACCACC
>JABFEB020000084.1:126749-145054 GCA_019775895.2 Stomatorhinus ivindoensis | reverse complement strand
GGCAGTCACGCGCCTGAGGCTGAGCAGGGCCTGCTCTTTTTGACACTGAAATCGTTGGCAGGAAGCTGGTGGAGTGGTAGTGGAGGAACAAGCTCTGTCTCTTTGACGCATTTCTCAGTATTTGCAGTTACTGTAACAGAAACGGCTTTGCTAAAGTTTGCCCTACTTTTGTTTTAGGGCAGGGACAAAATATAAAAAGAAACATTTCTTTCATGTTAGTTTTTTGGGCAGTTTTCTGTAGTTTTGAGTTGTTTTTTTAGTGAAATCTAGATTAATACTCTGATAGTATATTCTTTATTCTCCTTAATGATTTAGTTTATCGACATTGTTCAAATTATAATTTTTGAGTATAGAGACATGGTTGTTAACAGACACATATAAAAATACAGCTAGCCAAATATTACTAAAAACATGTTTCCAGAGGTGCTCAGATGGGGGCTGGGGTATAATTGCAAAGTTTAATCCCTATAAGGGGACTAGATGTGAAACGCTGACCTACTTGAACAATTTGCAGCTAATTTGTGAGACACTCTCTCACTGGCATGTTCTTCTGCAAGATGTTTATTACTTAGCATGTCGAGTGGGAATATGAGAACTGCGAGCCTGTGTGGGAACATCAATGTAATGCCGACAGATTTCTCGACGACCTATTTTACAGCTTTGCAATCTGCCTCTTGTGATCTTTCCAGAGAGGTAACCATCACATGAGGATGATAAACATTTTCAGGTAAACAGCTTTCAAAGCTTTCAAAATAGCTGTGTTTATTTTATCTATGAAGTACATGAAGACCACTTCTTTTTTGGAGGGCTGTGCTATTTTGGGTGGGTGGCTCTGTTGCTTCACACCCCCTGCACTGAGCGCTTGAATTCCACCTCCGCACAGTGTGCGGCTTTCTAAAGACATGCATTTCGGCTAATTGTTGTCTCCAAGTTGTCTACATGACTGTGCGTGTGTAAGGGACAAGCATGCCATTCATAGTGTACCCAGCCTTGTACATTATGTTGCCTGGGGTTTGCTCCAGATCCTCTGGTTATAATAAATTTACCTATAAATGTTAACAGAGAAGCACTACTATTGGTTTTCGCTATTTTCCTCTTTTCCTGTTTCTTTCTGCCCACAGTCAGCTTCAGTGTTTAGAATCTAACATTCCACAGTTGTCTGCATTTGTTTCTCTATGTGTATTTGTAGAGTCACGTTCCTGTTTTGTAATCTTGTTTAAAAAAAGAGGATGGAACCAAGACAGGCTGGGTACAAGAAGACCATCCCCAGTGAAAAACTCCACTCGCTTGGACTGACTCCAGAAAAAGCCAGGTTATGGCTTCGAGGCACGTGAAGGTGAAAAGAGTCATAGTTGCCTGGAGAACAAGTAGTTAGACCTGTCCACTTCCAAGTAGCACGGGATTAAAAATTACCCTCTGATGGACCATAGGTGTGGCCGAATATGCTAATCGGGCAGTCACTGCTCTCAAGGCCATGCTTAATGAACTGCTTTATCATTTAATATCATCCTTCAATTAGACTGCGTGATGGAGTTGCACAACTGACAGCACCGCCTGTGAAATACCTGAAAGAAGAAAAGGCGAGAAGGAGCCTCTGTATATGGGATTGGTTGATATCTACTGGACAGACAGTCAAAGGGCGACACACAATACTGGGCTTAGCATGCAAGGCAATCACGATGCAGAGGAAGACACCTGGTGGCGTGTGAGGGACTGATTAATAATGTATGTGAAGTTCGGCATTCAATGGAACGGGTAGCCAAACATTACTGGCCTTGGATGACAATGGACAGGAATGTGGGGGAAAGTTAATGTAGCATGTTTGTAGAGACAGCCAGCAAGGCCTCTGATTCACAGGAATAGAAATCCAACAGTACACAAGGTCAATGAAGCAGCAAAAACTTACTGGCATGAAATAGGAACAGCCATGCCGGGACTCGCTCCATAAAGTTTTACCTTCTATGTGCGCTCCACTTTTAAATTTCAATTCTGCTTTCTTTTTTTTCCAGACTGCATCTTTCTGCTGTTGGGGAGGGACAAACGGTCACAGGGTCTTTCTAGATGCAGTCATGACATATGGATCTATAAGATCTGATGATTCCCAGATAGGAATATATGCTTTATTCTGACCTTTAATAGGGAACCACCATTTACCACTGAAATTAGTCCTATTTGTATTCCTGCCAGTTTATACTTTCGATTATCAGGAATAACATACAGAAAGGTCTACAGAACCATCCTCTCCCTCTAAACATTAAATGCATAGTGTAGATATTCCATTAGATTTTAAACTGTGCTTTTAAATGTTCAATACAGAAACCAGAAAGTTTTTTTGGCAGGAAGACACGATAATCAGTATGACTACTGCCTGGCTCTCTTTTCCATGTGAGTTTGAAAGACGGCCATATAAGTAAAGAGCTTTTAAAACTGCTCTCACATGTCCTCCTCCTTTATCTGAGCTTCCTGTGGAGTGTGAAGTGCTGATAACCCCACTGTAACAATATTTCAAAGAAACGATAGCAGAACATGGGTATTTGCCGCTGGCTCGTCATTGAGCACTGAAATGCTTTCCACGTTTCTGTACTCACTCTGACACTATACCTTATGAATCTGTGTCACAAGTGTGAAGATTTCTAATAGTGTGTATTACCCAAGTTTGCGAATTTGTGACTACAAGACACCTCAAACCTGACCTTCAGGACGACGTGTGTACTTTGATACCACCTAAACCATGCTTTTTCTTTATGCAGGATACCTAGTAGCAACTGTGGAATGCTCTGTGATTGGTTAATGAAGCCAGTTACAAATACAACAGTAGCCAGTACATTGATCTGTGTTTGAGCTTTTTTTAAGGCAGTTTTTCAATATGAGTAGGGTAACACAAATTGTTGCGTCTCAGGAAAACGATAGCTGACGAATATGTTTCATATGAGGCACTATAGTGAAGTGCATTTTGCAGCCATTACATCTACAGTATAACCCTTCCCTATTTAGGCAGCAATGCACCATTCAAAGATTTGTGCCATGGCAGCACTTATCTTACAATAGATATAAAATGTCAACACATCCCTGTTAAAATCTCAGGTTTTTGTGATGTAAAAAATGAGAGATGAAGAAAAATACGTTTTGGAAAGGCCCAGCCAGAGCCCAGACCTAAATCCAATGAAAATCTGTGTGGCGACCTGAATCGGGCTGTGCACAAGAGATGCTCTCGCAGTCTGACAGATTTGCAAGGAAGAGTGGGTAAATATTGTCAAGTCAAAATGTGCCATGCTGATAGCCTCCAAAAAGACTGAATGCTGGAATTAAATCAAAAGGAGCTTCAACCCCTTTAAGGTATTAGTTTAAGGGTGTGCACTCTTATGCGACCAGCTTATTGTACATTTTTTCTTTTTTATATTTTTCCCTCTAACAGATTTGCTTGTTTTATACTGGTTCTATGTCACATTAAAGGGGGGAAATGTTTTGAAATCATTCATCTTGGCCACAAAAACCTGCCATTTTAACAGGGGTGTGTACACTTTTTATATCCCACGGTACCTGTTGTATTAATTTTATTAGTGTTTGTTAAATTGTTTACCTTTACAGTTAGCAACTGGGACAATAACAAATTTTGTTTGCAAGCAGATACAGATGCAGTTGCTATGTTCACACACGGTTTTAGCACCGCTGCTGCCACAGACAAGATTCATTTGACATTATTTACCCTGTTTACTCTATTTAACCACTGATGGATCTTATCATCACTACACAAAAACAATATATAGATTACAATCTACACCTAAAAATGTACAATTGATGAGATCCAAAATTGCAACTAGAACAACATAGGGCAGCAAAATTGGAACTGAGGATGAGATGATTAGGGCTGTATCCTAAACGAGACACCTGTGTTTTTTTTATGATTCTGCGTAATCTATACAATCTTTGTTGGATTTTATTACCACTTCACGGATACATTATATAGATGAAAATCGACACCTGAAAACCTTCCCCACGAGAGAACCCACACCCCACAACTGGAACTGCAGTGACAAAGGGCAGCAAAAGGCGAAAATAGAGGCTGCAGCTGCCATTGGAACGGGACCTCACTGGAACCAGGAACCACGACAGAAATACAAAGTCATAGTCCAAACCAGAAGCAGGGGTCATATACTCCAGAAGATTTATGCATGTGCAAACAAAGGTATTTACATTGCAATTACAAAATGCATGCTAAAACACGTTTGACTATATGGCTAGTTTCTCGCAGCTTGTCTAACATGATTTTTTTTTCACATACATTACATTCCTTTGGCAGCACAATTCAATAAAACCAATGAAAGTGCAACTTTCCTGGACTTGACAATATTGAACAACTGGACAATGACTCTACTGTTTTCAGTGTAGCAGAACTAAACAAATGCTTCAAAACATCATTTCCTGGGAAGCTCAGCATCTATGGGAGTAAATGGGGATTCAGAATATGCTTTAATCTCAGTGCAACAAAGCTAGATGTTTATTGGACAAATGCTTCAAAATGTCATATCAAGGGAAGCTTGGTGTCTATGGGAGTGAATGGGGCTCTGGGCGGGGCTGGACGCTGGGCTGCTGCATGCTGATTGGAGGAACGGTCTAAGTCGCTGCACCTCTTTTTGATTGACAGTATTTTAAAATTATACTTCAACAAATGAGCATTTCAAGTACGGATTTTCGACACGTGAAGTTTTTTTCATTTTTGGGATTTTCATTTCTACATATCCTACTGTAAATAAATACAAGTAAATAAATTGAAATATAGTGTTTCTTAAAACTTGATTATTCAGTAAGGTTCATACATTTGTAGGTTAGGAAAGTTTGTTCATGCCTCCCCTGTCTGAAAGACCACCAGCCGCCACAAAACTCATTCCAAAATAGTGGAGGCATTCTTACTCTGGGGATCAGGTATCATGCAGATCAGGCGAGCAAAACCACGCAAAAGAAAGTAAGAGAGATAAATGTTTGGAATTGTCACAAATACTAAACCGGCTAGAGCAGTTAAATGACACCAGTGATGAACTACAACTAGAATTCATGTAAGAAAGACCAGGTGTGGGTCATTTCAGCGGTATGGAATTTGGAGCCAGCCCCACAGTCCCTCACACCTCCTCCCCCCACCAGGCGACTCCGGGTGCCTGAGAACGTTGCTTGGGCAGATTGCCCCAGGGCTGGAGAGCAGGATGGATGAGGTGTACCCAATGAAAGTCCCCAGTGAGTGACTGCTCCAAAATGTCCCAGGCAGGGATGCAACTGCACTGCTCCAGATTGTAACCCTCCCAGTGGACAAGGTACTGGAAAAAGCTATTCCCTCCCCGGGATTCTGGGAGAGCTCACAGGGTATACCTGGAGGATCCCTCAACATAGGTGGGGGTGATGGTGCCCACCTGCTAACTTTGCATTTGACAAATCAACCAAACCACTGGATTGGGAACAGTGGTTCCCGAGAGCCATTGACAATTGGAAACAAATTCCCAGTACGTGCAAACATACTTAGCTAAACTAACCTGATTCTGATTCTTTTTGGAATTTTGAGTGTCCCAGAGACTTCTAATGGAAAATGTCAGCGAGTACAGCATAGCCATAAATATGTAGATGCCTCATTGACTGCCGCTGTCTACAGGAGATGACGTATCAGGGTGGACACCATCTTTTGTGAGTACCCGCTTCGCTTCCAGAGCCTTAATTTCTGTTGAGAAAGGAGGTGTGTGCACAATTAAAATATTAATAACTAACTGAATGAATATGCATGTACATATATAGACACATGTACAGTGTACACAATACATAATATACTTATATTAATAAACATATTAATACATATTTTAATAAACAGATTCATTGTTGATTGAGTTTATTTCTCTCACTTTCACTCACAATATGTACAAGGGGAATTTACAACAACTGCATGACTTTCCTCACCTTCAAAATCATGACATTATAATCAAAAGTCAATGGACCAAAAATTAATTATATATAATTATATACAAATTATACAAACACGACCTCGAAAGAAGACCCATACAATATGGTGGTGACGCCGACCTACGTACCGGTACGCAATGAGGCATCTAGGTATTTATGTCTTTGGATTGCAGTGCCTGGAGGGGATGGTAGTGTATATGGATTATGATATGTAGCTCTTATGATAACTTACAGGGTGTAAATGCAAGAGGAATGGGTGTTAAAATAGTACCAAGAATGCAAAGATTGTACTTGTGCTCTTGGGAAGAATGGTTTTGCTAACTTGTCTCCCACGAATGAACTTGGGTTGCAATGTATAATGTGATTGTTCTTGTTAGCAAAGATGCAACCAGTGCATCCTTAATATTTGGAGTGGGGCAAGAACGACATCCATCCATTTATGCCCTCTTCCATACACTTGTTCTTTAGTATTGGAACTGTATTTCAGCAATAGAAGATGATGTCAAACAGGTATGCGAGAAGGCAAGAATAGTTAAGTACGAACACACCCTTAGAGACTGGAGACTTGACTACGGTTTGTGAAGTTGTCTGAGGGCTGTTTTATTGTTAATAAAAGTAACATGTACTTTGTTGTTTGATAGTGGATATCCCTAAATCCATCACAACTGTAACACATAATTTCATGGAATTAGTTAAAGCTTTGTTTGGACAAGTGCCAGGTCTAGCAGAAAATGAATAAGTTAGATTTGATGACATATTATGTATGATTACAAAGATTTGGATGAATACATTTCTTATTGTAAAATCCATAGTATTTATGCAAATAATCCAGCTTCTGGCTTTGCAGTGATGTTTTTTTAGGCAAGAAGACAAATAACCAAAATATTAACTAAAAATTAATTTGAGGGCTTGAAATAGAAAATTGAGAACTCATTGAAATCATTGGCAGACACAAAAAATAACCTACTAAATAAATAACACATAAAACTTAAGATAACACTAATACGTAGTAAAAGCATGAATAATAAGATATTCCGCATTGTATTGAACTTGGGTACTAACATATCGCATTAGAACAGATTCACAGTGTGATATCGAGCATTGTAGCAGGACTGACTGTATGTAGTCTGCCATTGACTGAAATATTATTATACATGACTGTATATCTATAATTGGCTTGCTGATGTTTTGTAAAAGCAAAAATTCTCTTTCTGATTTCTTTCCATTATTGAAAACAGGTGCTAATAAAGGTCTAAAAGGAAAGTGGTGTAAAGCGAAGTAGTGTTCAGTTCGTACTGTTATATCACGGAAAATGTTGATCATAGTGCTAATGAGAAACAAATGGAATATAAATGATGAGATATAAAAATATGAATTATATAAATTACATTAAAATATGAACGTATGGGGAAATATACTGAAAATTAGTTTCTAAGTGGAATGTGCAATAAATGAATAGGTGTAGTTTCAGAGTTACGACTACAACTTGGAGTACTCAGGTAAAAACACATTTATTGACTTAAACATTTCCAGTTGATCAATCCAGTACATCTACAAGTTGTATGGGGTGGTGAATGTGAGGAGTAGTGATCAGATAGGCGGAGCAGGTCTTGGGCCTGTCTGGGGAATACAAAACTGTTGTTTCCGACAGTCCAGTCCCCTTTCTAGTTTTTGTCGAATTATACACATGTAAAATGTCTCCAGCACGTTTACGTTTTTATTTATTTCTTTCCACAGTGTAGACCATTGCAATTGCCTACCCCAATTTCGTTACTAGCTACTTGCAGTGAATTTAAACTAGTAAATTCATGCTGGATTCTTGCTGTAGGTACACTGTGTGGCCTCTTGAAGAATAGACAAGGGTCTCTTATCTCTCTGATATGGTTTGCTTCATTGTATGCTTAATATGGGTGTCTGAGCAGCATTCTTCTTCAGACTGACTATATTCAATAGAGAGTTATGAATGTTCTCTCAGCATTCCACTGAACTCGCTATCAGGAAGGGGGAAAATTTTTATTAAGGGAGAGAAGGGCTTGTCTCATGCGTCGCATATCTATTATTAAAAGATACAGGAACTGGGTGTTCTGAACGTCAGAAATATTTTGAATGGCTTTATGGGGAAAAAAAGAGAAAATTGTTGTAACATATTCTGTCACATTTTGTAAGAAAATGGACATTGAGGTGAGAAATAGAATTCCCCTCACAATTCTCTTACATAATACCTTTTTGTTAAAGTATTACAGTATTATAGCTTAATGCCCAAATGTAACCTTGGAAACTTGCGCAAGATATAAATACCAAGCATTAAATATTAAAAAGGGGCCTTTGCCAAATACAGAGCGACTCATTCAAAACGCAGGAGGGAAATTGGTTTATATTCAAATTAAAATTTGCCAGAGCAAAAGGAGATTAGACCACAATACATATTCAAATGCTAATGCTGAACATTTGCCTGAGGAGCACTGGCCCATATTATTCGACTTTGTGTGATTGTCCCAAGTGCTAACTCATGCAGGAGATTAGTAAGTGCAGTGTTTGTTAGGAGCTGTGACAGCAATACATTTAGATACGCCGCTCAAGTCGGCACCAGGATCAAAGCCAAAACAATCCAAAAACATTTGCATTAATTCTGCTATCGCAGCTTGCCAAGGAGAAAGGCTCTGGAAGGTTATAGTTCTAATTACAGACTAGAACAGGTGTTCCTGTTTTGAACAATAGGTTTAGTAGTATGTGTTGTGTTTATGTGTGAATGTCTGATTAAGCATATGCATGTTCACAATTTCATATGTCAATAATTTTATAAAAATATTATTTGCAATAACTACAGTATAAAACGAAAATGTATTTAATAATGGCATATAAAGTGGGATGACTTGTCATAATGTTTATACACAATATGGACAAAAGTATTGGGGTACGCCTCCTAAATCATTGAATTCAGGTGTTTCATTCAGACCTATTGCCACCTATCTATGCAGTCAGGTTTACAAACATTTGTGAATGAAAGGGTTGTCCTAAAGAGCTCAGTGAATTCCCTGCAAGATATTCCATGGTCAACTGTACATGGGATTATTGCAAAGTGGAAGGATTTAGGAAAAACAGAAACTCAGCCACGAAGTGTCAGACCATGTAAAGTGACAGAGCCGGGTCACTGAGCGCTGAGGCATATAATGTGCAAAAGTCACCAAATGCCCTGCTGTCTCAATAACTCCAGAGTTCCAAACTTCCTCTGACATTAACATCAGCACAAAAACTGCACTAGGAGCTTCATGAAATGGGCTTCCATGGCTAAGTAGTGGTAAGCAAGTCTCACATTTCCAAGCATCAGATGGAGTGGTTTAAAGAACGCCGCCATTGAACTCCGGAGCAGTGGAAATGTGTTCTGTGGAGTGACCAATCATGCTTCTCTGTCTGGCAGTCTGATGGACGAGTCAGGAGAACTTTATGGACCTTGCTTTGTGCAATGAGACAGTCACACAGGTAAAGGCATGTTTCAGTGAATTTGGTGTAGAAGAATTTGACTGGCCTGCACAGAACCCTGACCTCAACCACACTGAACACCTCTGAGATGAATTAGAATGGAGATGACAAGCTAGGCCTTCATGTCCTACATCAGTGTCTGACCTGATTCTGGATGAATGTGAATAAATTCCCACATACACACTCCCACTCTTATGGGAAGAATCTCAGAAGAGTGGCAGCTGTTATAGCTGCAAAGGGGGACTAACTCCATATTGGTACCTATGGATTTAGAATGGGATGTCATAAAAGATCCTGTGGGTGAAATGGCCAGGTGTCCCAATACTTTTGTCCATATCCTCCAAGGAAAAAGTTTCCTTCAATTTTAGGTTTTTTGACTTTGGAGGAAATAAGACATCTTACAATTAAAATTTCTTCAAATTAATTTTTACTTTTAATTTTACAGAATGTCCTCTTCAGTATACAACAGGAATAAATATGTTCCCTTAAATCAGTGAAAAGATGGATGCAAAGACAAAATGTCCACTACAATGGACATAAATGAATGGCTCGGGTCTCAGGACGATATAATGTAATACAAGAGATTTTTTGCCACATTCCCCTTTTTACATTTAATATGGATGGATTTTAAAATAAACACTTAGTCCTTGATCTTGGGGTAAACTGAGCCAGAATAATAATGTTATGCTTAGCAAATTATATACCCATCGGTTGGTGTTGATTGTTTGCGTGTTTGATTTCCTAAGTTTCTTGTAGACTTGTAGAGGCTTGCCAGAGAGCCAGAAATGTGCCTATATTAACACATACTGAAGGTGTATTCTCTGTTTTTTAACACTGAAACTTGAAAGACCCATAGTGTAACACAAAAATGTATTGTGATCTTAAGCCCTGTGTATCTTGATTGTAATTTCACTGACTTCAGGGTATTTTTAGTCATGCTCTCACTCTTCAATGATGACATTCAGTGGGTGTTTTAAATTTCATCACGATATAAAGATTTTCATAGATAAAATTAATTGGCAATGTTTTCTTGTACAGCTCTGCAAGCCGATTAATGCTTCTACCAAGACAAAGAAATGCTTTAATTGCAGGCCAATGATATTCAGGAAGAATACAAAGTTCACCATGGAAACAGAAAACAGCAAGATTCAATATGTATAATACTTATATTTATTTTAAGGGCTATACTGCTACCATTAGTTATTCATTTGCTTATTTCTTTGTATTTTTGTTAAAGGCACTGATCATTCTCCCCCCTAAGAGCTGCGAAGAGGTTTGATTGATTCAGAAACACGGTAAGATAGTTTGTTAATCTTAATGCAGGCACACTGGGACTGAAGGCCAATCCAATACAGAACATGACCCACAGGAATGATGCTGCTCTAGAGGGAAACACACTGTAGCCAAATCAAATGGAAATCAGTTCTGCAACATGGTAATTCGATCAGGTCCTGCATTAATAAACTCACTCTATAAAAAATCTATCCCCTTATCCTTGTGGAAGGAAGTAATGAGTGAGTTTAAGTGGATATCAGCCAAATGGACGATAAACAGGGTAATATAGTTGGATAAAAATAATTTCAGATTGGTTACTGCCACAATCTGGTAAGGTAAGTCATACAACTTGTAAAATAGATAATAACTTTAATGATCTGCCTTTGATACTAGCATGATGCATTATTTTATTTAACTTTATAAATGATTTACTGCATATATAAAACATTATAAAAATATATCTTGTTGTATTATAGCTTCTCTCCCTGGTGTGTTTGTGTGCACATGGAAGTGTGGGCTCATCTACTGTGATGACCTGCGCTCACCCATTTGGGATGATAAACAGCTCTGCACAGGTGATGTTGGCTCTTGGTATGCAAACCAGGACATCTTGATAAATATGATTACAAATGTGTATTAAGCACCCACATTGTCCCCCCTCTCCCCCTCTCCCCCATCACCGCAAAGTTGCTTTGACAGTTCCAGTGACTCTGCTCCTAGCTGAATCCCCCCCCCCCCCCAATGTATATCTGGACAGTCTGAGTATAATTAGAATTAATGTTGAGTGTGGACTAAGGAAATGAGGCATTATAGAGGGAATCAGCTATTCATTTTAATTTTATGCATCAGTTGTTGAATTTCACAGGCCATAATGGATGGACTGCATTTCTGTTTCACTGCTGCCTGTATGGCAGGACAATCTTGCTTCTCCATATGCATGTAAGAGGGGGAGAAATGGTCCTTGGGTCAGAATTAACAATGGGAGAGAGAGAAGAGCTTTGGTGTCCAACAGCGTGGAAGAAAAGTTGCAAAAATAGTAGTGCTATGTACCATGATTTTATTACTAGATTTTCATAATAGCACAATGCATGCAAAATAATATTAACTATTTTGTTAGCTATAAAATGTATTCCATGCATTTATGCTTAATTACACTATTATTTTGAAAATATAGACTCTTTAGTATCAAATCAAATTGTGCGGCTTTGAGGAACTCATAAAATCAGTTTCTGACTAGACAATATGTTATAATTTTTTGTATTGCTAAGCTTTGTTTATAAGGAAGTATACTTTTGCTACAAATGTGAAATATGGGGGGTTAATAATTTGCTAATTAATAACTGTAATTACTTAGCATTATACTGGATCCAGTGAAACTGGAGGCTTGACTAAACCATCAGTCCAGCTACAACATGGTAACTTGCAAACCTAAAGGGTTCCTTCTGGCTGCATTCCACTGCACACATGTCATCATCCCATTGGGATCAGCTGCTATGGCTGATACTACTCTCAACATGCATCCTCTCCCATATTCATTGCTACCCCTGAGAGGTATGATGGTAATGGATGCATGCATTTCCTTATGCACTTCTCAACTTAATACTTCACCATTCTGAGATATACTGTACAGAGCCAAGTCGGACACTTTATAATCAGAGGTGGACATTCCAGTCACTTACTGTAATATTGAATTGGTTAGTTGAAACAAAATCTAGATCTGGATTTTTACTTTCTGGACCTGAAATGTCCACCTCCATTTATAATTGTACTATTAACAGGAAACACGCTGGAGTGGGTTACAGCACTATGGCAATAGAATAGCCCCACACTGGCTTCGGTGACCCAAAGTTCAGTCAACACCAGAATTCTCCCTTCCTACGTCATCTTTCTCCTCAAGCCATGTTCCTGAACCCCTGCATCTCGGGCAAGCCCCCATTCTCGATTGGTACTTTTGGACATTACAGACTTCACTGCCCAGAGAGGGTGAGAACATTGTGATGTTGAGTAGATCTGTGTTGTTCAAGTGTCTCATAAGTAATTTTCAATTCCAGTGGTGATTTCATGTAGTAACTGATCACAGTCAATTACAGCACTAGTCAACTTCTGGCATCTGGTAATCTGGGTAAACCCAGAAACTACAGGACATCTCTCTTCCTCTTTATGTACGTTTTTGATTCTTTTGTATGTTTTTGATTAACAACCCTAGGACACTCGGTGTAATACATGTGATGGAAGGTCTTCATTTACAGCTTGGTTTGTTTCATCAGTAAGAGACAGAGCTCTTAGTCACTTTCTCGTCATGGGACCCCTGCTTTTAGGACACCCCTGGCTCGGTCAGCATGGGCCAGTAACTTGACCCTTGGCAGGCCAGGGGGGCTGTTTCTCACTTGGTTCATTTTCACCGTTACATGTCCAGGAACAAAGAACACATCATCTTTCTAGCTTGAACTTTCACGCTGCCACCACTGTCACCATCCTGTGTTGTGGCACTCATTAGACAGGAGCTTATACTTGGCCTTTAAACAGCCCTCCACAAGTTCTTCGGAAACTTACGTTCCAGTCAGCAATCATCCCTGAGCACAGGAACCCCAGAATAATATGAACCACAGAACTAGAAACCCTTTGGTTCTGGTATCCCTGACGGTGTAAGGGATTTTGATCTCTCCCTTCCCATTATATTTGGATTGTTGAATAGCTGAATCCCACTGCATTCACCCTGATTATCCTGCTCCTAACCCCAGCTGGTATGCAGTGTAGGGCTTCTAGAGCCATCTATGAAGGGGAGGGGATAGTGTCTTGTAGTGTTTCTACCCATTCCCTGCAGACCATGGTCGTATATTGTTATGGACTTTATTACAGATCTTTCCCTCTCAAATGGATTTAGTACTATCGGTGTTCCTGTATATCGATTTCCTAAAACGTGTTGGTTATGTAGCAGGTGGAGGGAGTGGAGGGTTTCTATATTTTTTTCTTTCTTCCTCTTGCAGATGGGACATCGTAAATTAGTTGGCTAACAGGAATTTAAGGAGCCAGCTGGGGTCCTAGGAGCAGGCCTGAAATGAGTAGTGTTCACCGTGTGCAGGGCTTGGTGCTGTTGAAGATTTGGTTGAGTTTTCCATTTTTATGTTATATAGTCATGGTGCTTAGTATGCTAAGTTTGTTTCTGTTTAGTATGATAGTGAATAAACACTGATTAAGCTGCTGGTATTGATAGTATTTTAAGCATTGCAGTATAGTGCTTAATTTGTGGGTCACACAGGGTGCGGTTTGGACTCTATCCACATCCTCTAAAGCATAATTTGTGTTTTATTTGTATTTATTTGCCGCATTTTGTCTCATTAGCCATTGGGTGAGCAATATGCATGTGGTGCTAACTGCATACTTATATCAACCAGGCATGTTTATTGTTTTTTTGGGATGGGAATGTACTTTTGGGGATTCTTTTCCAGAATTCTAAGTTTGTATTATGTGTATCTAATGTTTGTTTATTTGTTTCTTTGACACAGCTAGATTTCCGGCTGCTGATCTCTCCCTTTATATGTATCTGGAGGGTGCTGCATACCTTGTGCAGGTGCTGCTCTTTATTAGGTGGTTTTGGTTGTTTTGTTTTCCATTAGCCTGGTGGCAATAGGTTGTATATAATGTAGCATTGCAGGAAATGTGAGCCATAGGCTAGAAGGCTTTTTCATTTCTTTCCCCCTTGATCCCTTTTGTTTTTACTGGGGTTGGACTGATGAGTAGCGAGGCTTTGAAAAGCATGTTCACTAGCATAATATGAGGTATGTGGTGTATTTTTACTTTTTGTGTGTTATAAGTGCTTGAATTGATCCACACGTGGCCTTAGACCTCAGCAGCTTGTTAGTGCTCTACCTCTGGTAGCTCGAGTAGCTTAAAATGCCAATGGCTTTGTTATCCCTCTTTTTTCATCTATGTATCTATTGACCAATTGAAATGGCATGACTCCCAACATTTAATAAAGATTGAATCTTTATATTCTTTCCCAAAGCCTGCTGATACGTTTTTTTTTTAGTATTGGCATAGTTGACCCTCACCCGGGGAAGAAGGGGTGCTGCAGTTAATCTCCTGTGCTATGTGATGGAACTGGCTGATTGTGTGTTTAATCAGGTTTTTAGGTTCTTCATGGTGACAGAGGACATTATCTTAGACCTAGGGCCACGTTTCACACCTCGCCTATAAAGGTCATTCTATGCCTAACTCGAGGTTAACATTAACCTTCTTATGGGTATGAACCTCAAATCAATGGCCAGATGGAAAGACTGAATCATAAGAGTGGTAGTGTCCTGAGACAGTACTACTCCTGAATGTAGATGTATTGGAATTCTCTCTTGAGCAGAATTTTGCCACTAGTCACTGGTTCACATGTCAGTTTCTACTTCACATGTGTTTTAAGCTATCAGCCCCCACCCCCTAGTATATTAGTCCTTTCAAGATGATGAAACATATTTACCCTACTGTATGTTTGTCCTCGCCGATCATTGTCACTTACCACCCTATCCCTAGATTCATTTTACATTCTGTGTCACCCTGATGGTGGTTTCATATAGTGCCATGAACTCACCATTGGCTTCTGCAGCACCTCTGCCCGTCAGCTGAGGTTGGGAGGGGACTTTGTTGGAGTCCAGGCACTAGAGAGGTTAATATCTCTTTTGGTAAACTGTAGAAGCTATGGCCCGGAGGAGCAATGATGGGTCTCTGCCCCATGCTATTCTGAATAGTTTACTCATTGAAGAATTCCACTGCTTTCACCCTGATTTCCCTGCACCTAACCCCAGGGCCAACCACCTGGCATGCAGTCTAGGGCTTCCAGAGCCATCTATGAAGGGGAGGGTATAGTGTCACACCTGCACCTATCTGCATTCAGCCAGCCATACCCAGCATTCCCTGCATGCTGAAACTCATCTGCAACAATCGTCACAGATAAAAAGCACCTGTTCTCAGTTCACTTCTTGCAAGGTGTTGAGTGTTCTGCCACACTAAGCATTTATTTCATGATCTGTTGTCTGTGCATGACTGTTACTTGTTCAGCATCGTTTTAAGTTATTTTCTTTGCGTTGTTTGAATTTTGTTAATCTTGTTAAGTTCTCTGTATATGATTTTGAATAAAGATTTGGATTTGCAAGCATTTGTTTGCATCTATTGATTTTTGACCCTGAGCTGGTCCTTGAACTGCGAGTCTGGAATTAATCTTGTCGAACCCGCACTTTACGTGAATATCTAATTTCATATTATGTCTGCAGTAATTTGGAAGAAGCTTACAACAGACGCAAACTTTGAATTTCACGATTCTTCAGAAAGCAGAAGGTGAGAGGGGAAACATGGAGGGGAAGAGGGAAAATGGCGAGTAGAGCTGCTGAAGTGATGCTAGATTTATGTGAGGAAAGAACTTTGCAGATGGTGAGAGAAAGGATAGACTGGCACTTCATTAAGTGAAGATAAATGAGAGAATGAGAAATAAACCGACTCCTGCAAACAGACAGGACATGGCATGAGCAGACTGAAGGCAAAGAATTTACATCCAAGCCAGGACAGTATCTCTGCTAATCAGACTTTTTTAATGACTGTCTTCAAAAGCTTTCCACTAAAAATTGTGTGCAGATTCACCACCAACTGTTAATACCTGTGGTGATATAGCAGCAAGGGTGCTTTTGGCATTGATAAAACGTATTATTGGATGGAAGTTCACTTTACTTTGATGGTAGATGTACTACGTCTACCATCAAAGCTATTTCTATGAGCATATCTGCCCTGCCAATTCGGAGAAGAGTGCAGAGGTGTTTCCTGGAGGCGCAGGAATCAGACAGTATAGCACAGCTTGCAGCCATCTTGCCTCATGCCCGGATCACCACACGTGCATAAATTCAGCTGCACAATCCAAGGCACAGTCTGAGCCCCTTAGAAGATACAATGTCAGAATTTGTAAAAAAAAATAAAATTTAAATAGCATGCAAATAGAAGCGGGCTAATTGCGTTCCACTTAATTATTATAGCAGTTTGTACTTTCAATTGTGTCCTTATTATTACTAATCATTTTCTCTACACCTGCTACATTGACCTTCTACACTTGACACATTGACCTTCTAGGTAAGCACATCCATTATTCCATAAATGAGTAATAGTTTTAATATATTCTAAAATGCAAAAAAGAGCTAAACAATGAGTTACATGATGGATTACTTATTTAGAGGTAAATTTTTTTTTTGAATACAGTACTACACAATAAGTTTTATATAATATATCATTCCACGCACAGCTGTGTCAATTAATAATGACATTCTGTAATGTAAGGAAAAATTGAATACAAGTCAATACAGGTCCATGGAAATGAGATGGATCTTGTTCAAGTTGGAGAGCTTGATGTCCTCATTGTATGTAGCTACAGTATGTAGCTTCAGTGTCTGAAGACGAATGTAGCTTGTATGGAAATGATATTCAGTTTCACACAAGGGACTAATGTGGAAGTGCTGCAAACAGTACACTTTGTTCAATATGAAATGCACAAGGAAATCTGAACTGTGTCCATAAAACTCTGAACAATGGCACTGCATTTCCGCAGTTCTTTACAAAAAAAACTGTACAAGTACAGTGCATATTTGTCACATTTCAAAACCTTTTTAACATTTGTGTAAAATTAATGTATGCGTTATATTAAGGGATGCAACAAAGGTGACTGATTGGCACTACATTCAGACCACAAATAAGGATGGGCAGAAAAAGTATTCTGATGAAAGTGGTCTTGAAGCTGATCGTATTGTATAGCCATACATAATGTTCAGCAGACTGCAGAAGCTTTTCATCTTTGTTTTCCTACTGAATTGTCAAGTGAGTTACTGCAGAAACACTGATGAAAGGCACAATGCAAATTCAAGTTGTAATTGTGATCATTATACAGTCATTCATTCAAGCACCAAACAGACTTACTTCAGTCTTGATCAGACTGTGGCTGCTTGCAAACCATCAGACTCTGGATCGGCTTGCTTTCCCCCCACAAAGCTCCTCTTCATCTTAATTAATAATCATTAAAGTCTGTTCAAATTGCCAACCCATGAAATACTGTGCTGTTGACTTCATGTAAAAGCCTTAAGAGTACTGAAATTAATTTAAAATGATACAGAGACATACCAAACAATTGTGCCTGGATCATATTTAATTTATTTTAAATGATCTTAGAAATAGCTAGACATAAACCAAGAAGCCTAATGTTTTCTATGAAAGTGCTTCGAAAACTGTACAGTGGTCCCTCGAAAATCGCTGGAGTTATGTTCTAAAAATAACCCGCAATACGCAAAATCCTGGAAGTAGTCAGCTTTATTTTTTACAATTATTATAGATGTTTTAAGGCTGTAAAACCCCTCACAACACACTTTATAAACTTTTCTCAGACAGGCATTAACGTTTTCATGTTAATGCCCATGATCCACAACACAATGTGCTAATCAGGATGCAGAACACAATGTGCTGTAACAAAAAGCATGCAAAATTGCACTTAAAAAAAGTCTGCGAAACTGTGAGGCCGAGATATATGTGAGATATTTTGTGTGCATAACACCTGCAGCCTGGCAAGCCTCAATTCTGTCATGCCCAGTCTCGCC
>JABFEB020000084.1:102638-126649 GCA_019775895.2 Stomatorhinus ivindoensis | reverse complement strand
GCTGCATTTTAGCTAATCCTGCACTGTGACCCCCCCCCCCCCCCCCCAAGCCATGGAGAGCAAGATGAGATCAGCAAAGAAATGCATTCCAATGTACCTGTCCTTGTGCAGATGACAAATAAAGAGTGTTTGTTGTTTGTAACTCCAAATCATCATAGCTGGTGTTTAGACTGTTGGGGTGCACTCAGAGTACCCAGGGATAACCCCAGGATGGCACACACAAATTCCACAGACATGGACCCAGGGCGGAGACTTTAACCTGTGTAGATAGATGTACTGTATGAGGCAAGAGAGCTAACCACCACAATGGCCCTGAAATTAACATATAAAATCATAAACAATAAATATATTTTAAATAATTTACAAATATTTACTTTGCCGATATCTGTAAATGATTCAGGAGTTTGACTTGTCGCAAATAAAGACTTCAAATTTTAAAAATGGGGAAGTTTACCTCCTTATTGCAAATGAGCAAAAGCCTTTCCCCTGACACTGAGTTAATATTTGGCATTAATTTCCCAAACCTGGTTTCCTCAATCCTTTCGTCTCTGATTTCAGGACTACAATTTACTGCACCTCCCTGGATGCCTCTGCTAATCACGATGCTACTTAATGTGCAAAGCACAATCTCATTAGGATAAGGGCTTCTCATAAAAACTTACTTATGGAGGAAAATGACCAGTCTCAATACAGTGTAAACCTGAAAGAGATCACTCACTGATGCACTTCACAGCACCGACAAAGACAAAATAAGCCGAAGGGTTTCCTTTTAGTATAGTCTACATAAAAAGCCTCTAAGTCGGAGATCAGGTCTTCTGACATAAATGAAGACATCTTTCCTCTGTAATGTGGTTTTCCAGCCAATAAAATTCAAGACAAAAACAAAATATTAGTTAGTATTAACTGCCCATCATGTCCACCTGACCCTCCTGTTTCCTCCCTAATGTGGCCCTGATGAGCCACTCCTATTGCTTGTTAGTCTATGTATATAAGACTCTGTTTGTCTCATCATCCCCAGTGTCATGTCCTGCATTGTCTGACCCTCCAGACTCCTCCCTGGCGTGGCCCTAACAAGCCACATCTGGTGCTCCTTAGCTTTACTTCTCATTCCTGCCCTCTTGTTAATCACTCCCAACTGTTTCTTGTTTGCTACTTTGTAGATTAAGTATTTCCCAGTCTCGTGGGCCCCAGTTCTATAATTAATATCAGTCATGCTTTGTTGCCTATTCATTCCATGGTTTGCTCCACTCCCTCTTTTGATTCCCCGTGACCCAGCTGGTGTTTCTGTGTTCTGCCTTGGACTCAAATAAAGCTTCTTTTTTTTCCCCCCAACTCCTGCTCCCGCATCCATTGCCCTGCTGCACAAGACACCCCTTACCGTCCCTCCTCCTGTCCGCCTGTGCCTTACCCTGCACAAACCCCCGCGTTTTGATGCCTTTTGGTATTGCTTTGTTTCCCTGCTCCTGTTTCTTTAAATAAGACCCCTTCTTGTTTTGACAAACACCTGCTTTTGAGTCTTTCGTCCCACAAGACATGACAGTTAGTTACAAACAAACGAATAATTAAATAAATTAATCAATACAAATTTTAAAAGAATCTACATCACCCTGGTTGCACAACTATGCACACCCCACCCCAAATTCTTAGGAGTATATTTTCATCAAGTAGGAGAAGCGGGTTACGTCCTGAATTATTTTGGCAACAAGCAAAATGTGGAACATGGACTATTTGAGGCAGCATGTGGCTCAGTGGGCTAAGCCAGTGTGCTTGTAATCACAAGGTAGCCGGTTCAGGCTCAGCCAGTCTGTGGGTCCTTGAGCAAGGCCCTTGACCCCCAGCTCCCTGGGCGCCGCTACGGGTGGCTGCCCCTTGCGGAAAGCTTGCTCTACAAAGAGCAAGTTGAGGGAGGCATAAAAAGGAATTTCCCCATGGGGATAAATAAAGGATTGATTATTATTATTAATTTATAATGAAATCTGTAGAAACACTTTTATTTTCAAAATGGAAGCATGACATTTGGTCATTCTCACAAACACGAGAATCCTTCGACAAAAAATGAAATGTTACAGAGAAATGTTTGGATTTTGTGCAGAGCAATTGACATTATCTTGATGTATTGGGTATTTTAAAATAGTGTATGTTATACCTCTGATTTAATGATCCCTCAACCACTTTCCCCAAATAAGCACTTCCGTTAGTTTTAAGATCATATACTGTAACACAAAACTTGATACAATTTTATTTAATCTTTCAACATTATTGCAAGTAACCCTCAATAGACAATGAGTATACTATGATGTACACTCATTTCTTTATTTGTTTTGCATTGTAATTGCAAAACTGATTAACTACCCACCAGGCATAATGCTATTTTAGATAAGATGTGGGTCTGTCAAACAAATAAAAAAAATTAGTAATGAGTTTGTGACAATGACCCATATGCTTATGAATGAATCCACATACAGTACGTCAGCTTTTTTTCTCCTTCAATCAGAAAAATTCTGTAAACAAGCAAATATGCCTTCCCAATAGTTTTGTACACTTCCATTTTTCTGTGCATCTGCAGTCTCTTTTCAGTCTTAAAATTGGACTTGTGTTCCTCCATGGGGCTCCAATTTTATCTGATGCAGTTTGACTTTTCATCAGGGCGATAATATTTATACATTCTCTAATACTGGACTGAAATCTCTCAATAAATGAGAGGAGGGGGAGTTCAAGAGGAGGAAAAGAGAAAATAAGGTTATTAAATGTGTGAGTGGAATCAGCCATAAGATAGGGTTTAGTAACATCCCTCTTATCGGTCCAGCTTGTGGTAGTACTCTGGCATCTTAAAGAAGACGCAACATCTGCTATTTGAGAAATCTTGATGACCAAACGATGACACATCAATAAAACCAGGATATGACCATGTTTATGAGTGGGACCTGACACGTACTGCATCAGGTCGAATGACTTTAGTAATCTCATAAAAGCTATGCTTTTAGGTTCTGTAGTCAAGCTTGTATGAATCTAATAATCACCAGTTATTAAAACGTATTTAAAAAAACAGTTAAAATATCAGAATGTTCACAAACTCATTAAGAAAACCCAAGATAAGGCTAGGTAGATGATAGATAACCAGCATGAGAAGAGATTTATCACATTTGAAATGCATTGCAATGTATTCAAACATAGAAAAGTCCCCATGAGAAACCGTCTTGGTGCATAAACTACTATGAAATAAACATGCTGCACCATCTCTCTTTCTTATCAACCTAGACACACTGCAAAGACTAAACCCATCCCGTTAAGTGCAGTACCATTGCTATCAAGTCAGGTCTCCGCAACGAAAATGACATCAAGATTCTGCTATTTCATCAGCTGGCCCACTGTTAAAGATTTGCTGTTGAATGAGTGGACATTCAGTGCTGCAGCCTTGAGAAACTGGGGGTTTAGTTTCTCTTCACTGAGGTTAAGACACACTAATTAAAGCATACTTATCAGAAACTCTCTGCTGGCTCTTTCTGCTGCCTTGCCACCTGCTATTACAAATAAGGATTCCTACACATGTCGATCTCACCGCATGACGGGGATGGGTGTAAATCTCAGTCTTACGGGACAGATGTATGCGCCGCATGTCTTTAGCAGGTGAATGTGGTTTTTTGCTGAATGACACTGTCTCTGATAAGATTTCTGGGTGGATGTGAGATGTTGTACAGCAGATTTGATATAAGCCTTTATGCCCTTGACAAGTTGAGGCACAACCCGTCATGTATAAACAGACACCTGTGTTGCCAGAACAGATTACAGTTGTCAAAGAAATATACTTTGTGAGTCACACATGCAGATGTGAGCCAGGTGTGCAGTCCCAGTAGCCCAGTAGTTAAAACGGCTGATCCCTCGGACGACTGTGGGCAATGGCCCTGATATGTGCACCTGTACTGGGAGAGATATAAGGAGCTCCAGTAAGTAAGTCCCTTTTTAGAGCCTCAGTCTGTTCTTTAGGGATGTAATTTGTGCCCAAATGCACCACAATCCTGTCTGCATGCTGGTAGTTATGATGTGTTACTCACATCCCTGATTATTGAGTCCCTGATGCACAGCTTTCTCTGTGTGTTTGTGTCCATGGAGTGTTGTTCTGGCAGGCTTGCAGAGCAACCAGGCCATGCTGGGCTATGGGTCACACAGTCCTGTGATGCTGGGGGCTGTCATGGCACTGGCACTGTCAAGGCCGAGCACGAGGTAGCATGAACTCTCCTCGATGGGGTACTCTGGCCCAGACTCTGAATGAGACAACACCTGGTACCAGTCTCTGAGCTCGAGTGGTGCTTGTCAATCAGGCAGCTGCTTGTTGATTTTACCTGGATCACTTTATAGGCCTCCGGCTTTGTCACCCCAGGGGTGGATGCTGAGATCAGCTTAGGGCCCAGCTTATCCCAGGTCATTACAGCCAATACCTCACGATTCATGCTCAGTCCATTCCAGGGGAGGGTAATGTCAAATCAGCCACCTTTGTGGCCGGGACAGTAAAAGAGTCCAAAAATTGTTTCTAACTTTGCAGAGTGTAGACATCCTGCTTTCCAGTTCTGAAACTCTGAGAAAGTTTCAGGCATTCTTAATAGTTGCTTTCATTTTGTGTTTCAAACTAATATTACAATTAGACACCATATACTTATTGACAACTAAGGCCTTGTTCACACGGGCGTTAAAATCGAACGTTTTTCTGGCGTTTGTGGCGTCCGGTGAGCGCGGATCAAGCGCCAAGGGTTTTCTACACATAGGAGTCAATGAGAGTGTTCACACGGGCTTTGGTGACGTGCGTTTGTCTGGCTGCGCATTTATACGGCATCAAAAAAACGTTACATGCAGCTTTTTCTTGGCGTTCAAATCCCAACGAATGCAAGGAAAACGCTTCTAGTGCGTTTTCTTCGCGTTCATTTTACGCTTCGGAGGACCGGATATATCCCATGATCCTACATGTTACACACAGGAAAACGTGGAAAAAAAGCTAAATAAAATGTCGGAGGCAGTGGATCCAGCCCAGCTCATGCAGGAAGTGGAGCAGAGACCGTTGATATGGGACATACAGTGATTGTTATAAGAAGGCAAAGGCCTTCGCATTTCTTCATACATCACAAAAAAACTTCCTTTAATCCGACGTTGTGCAGTCAGAGGGTGAACCCAGTAGCGGCGGCGATTTTTTCTCTCCCTACGTCGCCGTATTAGGAGAATTTTTAAAACAAGAAGATTAATGTTTAATATGGCAAAATGGTCCATATTAAAAGGAGGCACCTCAAATAAAACGACAAGGGCTTTCATATCCAGTTCCCGACACTGCCTCCACAGGTTAACACACACACTACAAATAGGGCTGCAGGCTGGCGTTAGACAAAGCAAACGAACGCCAGTGTAGAAGTCAATCGAGTGCCACTACAAAACGCAACATAAACGTATAGGACGTTCAGAGCGCGTTCGTTTATCCAAACATTTAACACCCGTGTGAACAAGGCCTAATTGTTGTTGTTGAATGGGTAAATACTAGATTCTACCTTTTTAAATGAAACAATGTCATTTGGTCTGGCCATCTAATCCATACTCCCCCCACATACACCAACTTGTGTTTTTACACGAATGCTGTGAGTCCTTCTTGTAGATCAGAGAGCCAGCTCTTGCGGCACAGCTCCCAAAGAAGGATTGGCTCTTTCGGCTCCCAAACGGCTCTTAACAGCTATTATCATCTGTGGCCTCATATTTTAGCCTAACTTGACAAATATGAATGCTTTGTGTTGCATTTAGTGTTTTTATGAGAAGCCTTATAATTGCCTAATTTTGTATATTTGTTTTGTTACAAAAGCAAGCATTCTTACTTTTGTTTAATATTTTAATCAAACTTTTAATTTTAATTTAACACGAAAACAAATTAACAAAACACTGCAAACAAATCCACAGAACAGAAACAGAACCAAACTCAGTAACCAAACAGTATGTACTCAGTGCAGGTTGACGAATCAAATGCCTCAGCTTGGATAGGCTGATGCGGTTTCTCCTCTCAGTATCTGCCCTGTTTTTGAGAAGACTCTCTCCAAAGGAGCAGATGTTACCACAATGCACAGTCTCCCCTCCATCACCTTCACCAGGTGTGGGAAGACTGAGGCCTTGGCCTGCCAACCAGTTCAGTGGGTCTTCTCCATGTTAGAGGAGGGGCTCCTCGAGATAACATTGCATCTCCATTATAACATCAGCTGTAGTATTTCTCTTTGCATTTCTCCCCCTCCACTTGGCCCTCTAATGGTGGAGCTGCCTGGCTGCTGGGGGTGCATTTTGCTACTGCGGCAATTACTCTCTGAAGTGCCTTGTCAATAGCTCTGATGTCACTGAATGCAAGCTTTTTAAACCTAGGATCCAGTAACGTGCTTTCTGAGAGGATGGTGTTGAACTCCATACGCAGAAATTTTCGGTCCATGGCTGAACAAAAAAACCACAAGCATTTCCTTTACTTTCTGCACGGTTACTGTCAGTTGGTGTTGGTCTGTCACCCAGAGAAGACCTTTTCAAAGCAGGATCATTTTGGAGGCTGTGACATAGCTGAAGAAGAGAAAACAACATTTTTTTAATTATCTTTTAATTTTTTTTTTGGCATATTGCTTTTTTCAATATAGTTTTGTCAATCCTATGTGTTGTGTCTGCAAAGTATAATAATGACTGAATAGTAGTAGAGAAGAAAACAACTGCCCAAGAAACCTGTCTGCACTTATCTCCACAGTCACCTCCTCAAATGGTTGCAGGACAGTGCAGACCTCTTTCACCAGCTCCCATTCCTCTTGACTTAACTCATCAACAGGTGCATTGATGGAGGCAAGGGTGGAGATGATAGCATCTTTAGTTTCAAGAATGCATTTCAACATTTAAAATGTTGAGTTCCACCTGGTGGCACACTCTTGTTTGGGCCTCAGTTCAGGCAACCCTATCTGCCGCTGAGTGGACATCAGCCTCTCTGCAGCTCTGTGCTTCTGTGGAAAAGCTCCACGATGGCATATACCTTGTCCACATTTGTTTTCACCACATTCAGGGAATCTCTTATCATCAGATTTAATGTATGCGCCAGACATGGATGGTGGGTCCGCTTCAGAATTTTTAAGGCTTTGGTGATGTTTGCAGCATTATCACTCACACAGCACACCACTTCGTCCTGTAATTGCCACTCATTTACCACTCTTAATAGCTCCACTACCAAGTTTTCTGCAGTGTGTCTGTCAGTGAACTCAAAGCAGTCGAGCAGGCAAGATGTCATCATGTAATTTTCAATAAAGTGGCAAGTGACAGACATGAAAGAGCAGGTGGTTCTAGAGGTCCAGCAGTCAGTTGTCGGGCAAACTGTTGGAGCTTTTTTCGCCCTGTCTTGCCATAATGCATGTTCTATGTCATATAGTTTTGGGATCATTTTAAGGGACAGTATTTTTCTACTGGTTAGAGTATACGTGGGATTTAAGGCTTTCACAAAACTTTTAAAACCTTTGTCTTCCACAATGGAACAGGGCAGGAAATCATTGCCAATCATTTTTGCCAACTTCTCATCAATACTGTGCTGTTTGGCTGTGGTCATCTGCTTTGGTATAAACTGACTTATTTTGCTTTGAGTTGCAGTAAGAAAGGCTATACTTGTAATACAAGTAGCTCCTGCAGCAGCAGTTGTTGTTGGTTTGGGACCAGACACCCCAGGGTCAGTAGACGTTGAGCCAGCTTGCCCTCTCTCCTCCAACTGCACTGTGGGATGGACAGTTCTGATGTGTCTGTGCAGGTTTGTGGTGGAATCTGCTGTTCCTGATATTTTAATTTTACAATGACACATCACTAATTTATTACACATTCCATTTACAGTAAAATCCCATTATAGTGGACTCTCTTACAACGGAATATCGTCTATGACGGACGAGGTCCGCTGGTCCTGGCTGTGCACCTTTGCGAACATGCAGAAAAAGCATTTGATATAGCGTACTTGCATATAACAGAATATCGCTTATAATGGACAAACAATTTGGTCCCCGGGGCCGCTTTTGTCTTTAAGTGCCTGCTGAATAACTGTTGTGTTTTTGGTGTGTGAGGAGCACATGTGTAGTCTCATGGTGAGTGAATCTCCCTACTGCCGTGGTTTGCTGTGCTGTGCATGCAGAGCCTGCACGTCACTCACTAGCAATGAACTCCATGTATCCAAAAACCCATAAATCACAATAAATTATATGAGACAGATTTGTCTTGTAGGTTAGTCATAGGAAATGAGAACGAGTTTCCTTTTTGTATCAAGCAGCAAAAAAGTTGCAGCATGACGCATTTGATTTAATTTGCCTTGCTTGATTATTGCACACGCACACATGGTGATGATGATTCTGAAACAATATATCGTGCAGACCAACTTGGGCAGGTTGGAGACTGTCTTTTCTTGCACTGTGTACTTATTCCCCAACCTGCCCTCTACAAGGGTGCTGCAGACCTCTTTGTCCATTTGCACCTATTAATCTTAATTCAATCAATTATGTTCTTCATTAAAAGTCGGTGGCCCACTGCCAGGAAACCGCAATCCAATGTTCCCTTTGAAATGAGGAAGTGATATTTACTGAAGAGCTCCTCCCTATCAATATTCACATGAACTGATTACTGCTACAATTATTGCAGCTGTTGCTAATATTTCAGTCCTTTATTTCCATAAACATTTCTCACTGTTAAAAAAAAAAAAACACAGGATTGGCCTGTTTACTAGGGTGACCACCTATTCATGTCAAGTGGGACACCATGAGCTACAACAGGGTTTGTAAACTACCATTTCAATCATTTCAATTAAAAGGCCCACGATTTCACTTATTGATTTCACTTAAGCACTGAGTTCCTGCTGTGTGCTGATTGGTCAGTCTCCTATAATCATGCATGTGTCACTAATGTTAATGTGAAACAGCTGGATGAGTCTTTGAATCAAGGAAACAAATCAGTAAAAGCACAAGAAGAATTAACTACACCAACTGATTAGTCAAGGAGCCTTTCAGTTTTAAAGTATTTGTAAAACCTGAAGTAGCGCATAGGGTCCCTCCTGACATGGATTAGGTGGTCACCCTACTGTTTACTCATGCAGTATCCTGTATAGAAAATGATGGCTCCACCATTTCTGACCACAGTGTCAAAGCAATATTTTAAGGTAATTCTGGATTTGGCAAGAGGTCTCTTCACACTGCACCCGGGCCCTCTATAATGACCCACGCTTTAATAAAAGTAACAACTGGGCACGAATAATTGAGGTGTTTAAAAATCATTTATTGGCACATGCTAAGCTCTCCTTTCTCCCTTTCTTCCTTAATCCTAGTAGGAATAAACATTATAGCCAGCTTGCTCCCAGTTTTAGATTATTGTTGTCCATGTGGAGCCTAGGTCGGCAGGGACCCAAAGTGGCTCCCTGAGGATGGAGATATGATGAAGATTGGGAGAGGTTTGCTAATGGAGCTAGAACTGGTCGAACATGCCTTGATAGGAAAATATGGCATTCCAGAGAACACTTGAGATAATAGACTCTAATACTTGCAGCAAAATACTATGGCAGACCTGGCATGCATTTTCAAGGGGAGTCGAGGGGAAAACAAGTATTAGAGTGCGGGTAGGTAAATTATCCAGTGGATTATCCAGCAGAACATCTAACGTGGTACCTGTTAACACACACTGTGGAGATTTGGCTACGGCTGTTTGGAAGACCTATGTTCATATCCATTTACTGTATAATTTCTTTTATTATAATGCCCCTCTACTGAGACTCCAGTATTAGATTATTCATAAATTCTCTGTAATTAATTTGTACAGTGTAACTCTGGCCTTCCGTATTTACCCATGGTGCCCTCTTATGGTGCATCTCTAATACTGGGCTAGAACCATCTGCGTCAAAGCAGAATGGTGCTGGCCATTATATTGCTTAGAGCCTTATCTATTCAGTGCAATGTCACTATTAAAAAGGGTGCAGAATCTCCTCTGGATTTGCAGGTATGGAAAGGAGAAACATTGCAACCTTTTGTAAAACTCGTTTTTAATGCTCAATATAGTTTATTGTGAACGAAGCAATGTTCCTCCTTCTAACATGAAGGAGAGATAGTAAAAAAAAAAAAAAGATCAAAAACAGCTTTCCCAAACATTTATTTATTTAAATATATTTATTTACTGGATGACATTCATGCTGATTAATCAAAAATAAGCACTCTTTATCATTTAAGTTTATGAATATGTTGCCTGGTTTTAGTTTTACTTTGTGCTACTATTGAAAAAGGGTTAGGGTTAGGGTTAGTGTTATGCCTCAATGTTTGGTTAATGGCAAATTCTTGTACATCTGGCATTCGAAAGCACCACGCAAACCTTTTTCTGGGCCACGAACAAATTCTCAGAGCGAATGTTTAATCGGCAGCAGGTATAACAGGAGGAGTAGGTCAAACACTATACCTTTCTCACATCAGTCAGGCTTTGAATTGTAAACAGTCAATGTCAATGTGATACACTCCCAGTGTGTAATGAATGATGCAGACACATTTTATATAGAATTCATCTGCAGCATTTACACCGGCTATTGGGTATGGAAATAGTTAACTGGGTGAATTGGTAGTTGGTGTCGCTTGTCATCTCAACCAACCACAAGTTGGTTGTGACAATGAGGTAGACGGATGTACTGTGCCGTGCCAGCTTTAGGTATTCTCAACTCAGATACAGTAGATATTTAGCATTTCCTTTTTGCGTAACATAGTGAATTCTGGTGGACAAAGACCCACCTAGAATTACAAGTAGACAACAGGATTTGAGTAGATGTGGAGAGAATTTGTTTTAGGAAAACTGCTGTTATATGGCGTCTCAGTCAATTTTCCTCATCTGTATTTTGTGGTCTTTCCAGGTGCCTGGTTCGTTTGAACTTTCCTCAGGAGCTGACCTGTAGAAACACAATGGTCAAAGTTACACTGGTAGCTGATTGTCAAGGTATGACAATGACCACAAAGAGTGAAATACGGTGCTATTAACAAGCGGAGCCATCTCTCTAGTGCCACATTAAGGAAAATACTGTAACCAAAGTTAGCAACAGTCTCCCAGAGACAGGTGCATAGTCAACGTGGGCCTGTTTTGTGTTGACGACATGGTGGAAGGTGGTGACAGAGCTCGGGAAATTATTCAGCTCTCTAGAGGACTAGGTCAGAGGTATGGTCCAATTTCGGTTTTTATGAAACTGCAGAAGGAAAAATTATTGCAGTGGCCACCCTTTCTACAGACCGTGCAGATAGGAAAATATCTGCAAAGGGGGGACAACACGCCTAGTCTTACAAGTCATTTTCGAGGGCTACTAAAACCATTGTTCGAACAGAACCCAGCTACACTGAACCCCTGGATGGCAGGCCAGGAGGGAAGTGACCCCACTGTAAAACCTAAGAGCATAAAAACTGTGGAATGAACAGTTGATTTGGTGGGTATCCATCGGGTGGTTTGATAAAGCATTGGTCTGCCTGAACTGCTTCCTCAATGCCCCACGAGACTGCTCCAATGAAGTGTTTAGCCAGGAGAACAGGGTTGGAGTCTTCCATATCCTTTTCCTCCCTGAACTGTGAATGTGCACCGGCATGCATTTCTGTCAATTAAAACGAGTAAAAAATAAGGACCATCTAACCTGGCAAGCATTGAGCTATCAGGCAGAACAAAGGCATCCTAGGTTTGTTGTAGCAGTTTCTATCTTCCGTGTCACAAGACAGAAACAGAACCGATCTTTCAAATCTCTTTACTTTGTTTCAAACATAAACTTACACTCGAGTAAATGTCGGCTGGATGGCAGTACCTCCATCCTTCTTACTACTTTCTTCGTCTACTACCCCATCCCATTATATTACTAAACTCACATAGGATTATGGGTAATGAAGTGAACGGAAATATGTAAATAACGTACGACTATATCATTAACAAATACATTAAAGCACACATTTAGATGACTCAAACATCAATTTTAACATAAACTCAAACTGATTAAATCTAAATGTCAGAAACTTCAGCGCAACAAGGTTCTTGAAATTTTACTGCGATCAGTTCCTGATCCCCTGTATTGTAATTTCTCAAGCCTCTCAAGTGAGCTTCCAAGAGACAAATGCACAGGGGTACAGCTTACTATTAGAAAAGGAGCGATGGGACAGGATAGCCTCCACACTAGTTCCCAAGGCATCTATCTCCACCACAAACTGCTTCGAAAGATCCGGATTCTGTAAGACAGGGGCTGTAGTAAAACACTCGCTGAGGTCAGAAAAGGCTCTTTGGGCTGCTTCAGTCCATTGAAAATGGATCTTGGTGGAGGTTAATGCAATAAGAGGGGCTGCCACCAAGCTGTGCCCTTGGATGAATCAGCGGTAAAAATTACCAAAACGATGAAAGGGTTGTAATTCCCTTCATGTCTATGGCCATTCTGATACCTACTTGACCATATCTAGATCCATCTGGATCATAACCCTCAGCAATGATAAAAACCAAGAAAGAGATGCATTTGTGGAATTAACACTTTGCCTTGACAAACAATCTGTTGGACAGTAAATGCTGAAGAACTGCTGGGACATCTTGAATGTGTTCCTGCTCATCCCGTGAAAAAAATATTATGTCATCCAGCTACATAAGGACATCATTAATGAGACCCTGGAATGGTGAGTTAGTTAACCCAATGGGAATTACCAGATACTCGTACTGCCCAGTAGGGGTGTTGAAGGCAGTTTTCCACTCATCCCTTTCTCGGATCCTCACAAAATGGTAAGCATTATGTAGATCCAACTTAGAAGAAAGAACCCGAGGTCCCTGAAGGAGGTCTAAGACAGAGGACAACAGGGGGAGGGGATAACAGCTATTAACAGTAATTTCATGGTTATTCCTATAGTCTATGCAAAGTCAGAGCGATCCCTCTGTCTTTTTTACAGGGAAATCCGTGCCCCTACCAGCAAGGAGGAAGGGTGAATAATACTTGTAGTAGCAGCCCTGTTAATGTACTATCCATAGCCTTTCTTTCTGGTGTAGGCAGGGAGTAGAGGCGACCACTAGGGGGCATAGTACCCAACAATAAATCCATCGCACAGTCACAAGAGCAATGCGGTGGGAGGTACGAAGCCCAAAACTTACTAAACACCAGCCTGAGGTCTAAATACTCTGCTGGGGTAGCTAGTAGGTCAGGAAACTCCTCCACGTTCGTGGGGACCTCTGCTGGTTGGGTCACATACAGACAGAAATTGTCTAATTGTCTAGAACAACAGAACAGGCTGCAGGCAATCTATGTGAGGTTCTGTCGGATGATCAAAAGGGTACCTCAGCTCCAGGGGCAATAATAAACAGTGAAATAATGTCAATATGGGTAATGCCAAGTGATAAACTCACCAGAAGAGTGAAACGGGAGACAGAGGCCATCTTTGTCAGCCCCATATTCAATTAGGGCAGCCAGAGGCTGCCGGAAGGATCCCCATGCCAGTACTAAGGGAAGAAGGTTCATCTGCACAGAAGAGGGGTTTGCTGGAACCACACCCATCAGTACCACATTCCATACTGGTGGGTGTGCCCTTTTACTGGACACTGAGCAATGAAGTACTCTGCTCGTCTGCAATACAGGCAGGCCCTAGAGTTGAGACACTGCTGTCCCTCGGCCTGAGAGAGTTGAATCTGTTTGACTTGTAAAGGTTCAGGGCTGGTATCGGTAGAGTTAACTGTGCCCTCAACCAGGTAACAAGACAGTTTCTCCCTCCTGCATTGCTCTGAGTCCTTGTAGGGACCCAGGAAGTCTATGAGCCATTAATTTATCCTTGATGTCCTCCACTAATCCATTGTAAAATGTGTTGTAGCCACAGGATAGGGAGAGTCTGAAACTGTATAATATAATCAAACACCGACCGGTTTGCCTGGTGAAGCTGCAATAGTTTGCACACACGCAGCTTCCCTGTTGTTCTTCAAGCGATCAAAAACTTAATTTCTTCATAAAACAACCTATTACATATTACAAAATTATGTGCCGGAGTCCCAGGCAGTAGTCACCCATGTCCTAGCTGGGCCAGTCAAACCCGTAATAATATAAGCAACCTTAGAGAGTTCAGCAGGAAAGGCGAACAGTTGTAACTCGAAGGCAAGAGAGCACTAAGATAACTAGGCTTGGCAAGATCCTAGTTCTCTGTTGTACAGCCTGTGGGGTGGAATCTGTGAGTCACTGACCAGTGGAGCTGGTGGAGCGGTGGCACGATATTGGTGGATGCTCTGTTCCTGCAAAGTCAGTGCTGTTTGCCCCAAATGGAGATATTCCAGGGACTCCCTCACGGTCCTGATATCTGACTGCTGACGTCCCAGTAATGTGCCTTGTTGTATAGTGAGTGGGTTCAATGAGGCACAAGACAGATTGTATTCAAAAACAGTCCAGATCAAAACCAGAGAGAGTCAGAATGGGATCCAAAACGCAAGACAGAGTTGAAGTTGTGAGGCAGGCGAAGGTCCGGTGAGGTGCAGGAGTGATCTCAAGGCAAAACGTGTATCGGTAGGTCTAAAGGCAGAAACTGGTCAGGAGATGAGTAGGCAGGCAGACCTATACACTCGAATTCTCAGGAAGATTTTGCATTTGCCAATGTGTAACCAATCAATTAGACAAAACAAACAAACAGCTGGGAGAAACACTGGCTAGAAGAGCTGTAGATAGGGTAAAATCAGCAAATCCTGACAGACTGGGATTCCCCCAGAGGTGTGGGCATAGTAACTGGGACTACCCATGTGACACCATTGGGGATCCCTTGGGCTGCCCCTTGACAAAGTGAAAACTACCTGTATTTGTTGCACTTTACAAAATATTAATCTCATTAATATGGGGCCTGTACCAGAAAGCAGGATTCCTTGCTTAGCTGGATAACTTGTCAGAATTAAGGTCCCCCAGTTTAAATGATACGCAACACTGAATCACATGATTGGACAGTGGATAAAGGCCACTATGGTGAATTTAACAGCAGGTCAGAGAGTGAGAGGGATCAGGGTAAAGGGTAGTCTCTGAAGAAATGCATCAAACTAGGATACAAATGAAGAAACCTCGGTGCAAACAAACAGTAGTGTTGGAAAGGTGAAGAATATAACTAAAAATAGCAAGGGCTGTCCATTGGTCTTATCATTATACTGAAATGCAATTCAAGTGTAAAAACAAGCACAAAAAAAGAAAAATTATAGATTACCATGTGTATGTTAATAAAAAAAAGGAATTTAATTATTAATGGGTGCATTCTTGTGTACAATACAGAAAATTAGAAAAATTATTGAATAGTTTAATTGTCTATTTCTATTAATAAAACAATATTTCAGAAAGCAAACAAGGACATATTTGTCAAAAATGTATTAAGACACAGGGTATACCTAGGACGTTCTATGGAGATGACAGCAGCAGCAATATCTCCTAAGGAAGCTGAAGCTCGACAGCTTTGGGGTCAACGTGATCATGCTTAGAATCTTTTACTACTCGTTCATTGAGAGCGTCCTCTGTTTTTCCATCACCTGCTGGTATCACTCCACAAGTCTGCAGCACAGGACCTGACAGGGAAAGTCTGCTCTGAGACCATCGGGCTCCTGGTCAGAGCACTTTCATCGCCATGTGAGCAGCATATTCTGCAGGATCCCTCCCATGCTCTGCTCCGGGAGTTTGAGTGGCTCCCCTCAGGAGGACGGCTCCGCTGTCCCAGCTGCAGGAACCAGAGGAGGAGAGCCACCTTTGTTCCCTGGGCTGTTCAACTCCTCAACTCACAGACTTCCCTCCCCCCTTCTCCTTGCACTGGAAGCCTTCATTCTGCACTAGACACCCCCCCCCCATGCCCACTAACAATCCCTCCCTTTTCCATACTTAATCAGTTCCCATCTACCTGATTGACTGCAATTTTGCACAGAACCTTCTAAACACTATAATCAGTGTTGCACTTTACGTGACTGAGTCCTTGTTCAACTGCACTGTGTGCCAAAATCACCCCTCAGAGACAAATAGTTTTTTGAATTGAATTGAATTCAGTTTGAATTGAACTGAATAAGATGCACAGCGCTGCCCACATGATCCCAATACAAAAGATGACACGTGTCCAATCCCTTCATTTATTTATATTTCTACCAGATGTGAATGATAGGCATGGACATTTAAGAAAGCAGAAAGCTGTGTTTCTATTGCATAGTTTCAATGACAGTCTTTAAATATAAATATCTGACATTACAATCCAGTGTATATTAAGCCTATATGAATATTACCACTTTAAATTTGAATACAGATAATATTGTTTCAAGCCAAGATAAAAATAATTCTCTGAATGCAAACAGTTAAGAGCAAACATGTTCCTGGTATTAAAAACCTGCATAGAACACATTAAAAACAAACAAACAAACACGAGGGGATACACTCAATACAAATAGATGGTAGACAAAACAAGGGAAACACTGATACATAAATCTCAAGAAGCTAATCAGAAGTAGGGCCGCTTTTAGTCTTGAGTATAGCATCTATCATTCTTGGAATGTTGTCACACATGAGCCATGAGCTGTGTGTAGTGGATTATTGGGCCGTCCTTCAAAAAGAAAGGCCTCTCTACCTTCAAGGAATATATGAGATGTAAATGTTGTAAACCTGCTTCACACACTACGCTGCAGAACTTCATATGACGGTTCCAAAATGTTTATATCTGCTAAAAGGAGAGGCAATGGATGGCAGTTATTGTCATCCTGGAGTAAACATTATCTTGGAATATGGGAACACTATATGAGAATCGGGTAGTTGCCGTAGGGTGCATCTCATCCAGCAAAATTGCTTCATAGTCCATGGCTGTTATATGCTCAAGCAAAGCAGTCATGAAAGCTGGTTTTTCCAGTTTTTCAGATCCATCACTATGTTTAACACTTGGCAACAGACATTGTGAGTTGGCTTTCTTTAAATGTAAGCCTGTACTGATCTAAGAAAAGTAAAAAGTAAAGACTATATAATTTTCGCTACTTAGCAAGCATCCTATATTCCACATAATAAGTCTTCATCTCTTGGATGCAAGCAATTACGGAACAGCAACCATGAAAAAAAAAATACTCCAGGTATGCAAACCTCAGAATGTACCGTGTTCAGCAAATACGGCATTAAGTGCCTGTCTGTCTTTATCAAAGTGTGATCGCTGTTCCATCTTGTAGATGCTTGGTGTTTGTTTTTTCGTTTTTGGCAAATGCTGTGTTCAATTGTGTTCATCTTCAACACTATTCTCCCTGCCACATGAAATCATTTTCCTAGTTTTTATTCTCCAGGCGCCTGCAATTCAGGCTCAGGCTCAACTATTTAAGCTCACTGGAATTCCCTGCTACTTCATTTTGCTTCAGAAATTCACAATTCAGCGTTCTGATTGTCAGACCACTTTTGTAGCCAACACATACTCCTAACTGACATCAAACTTAATACAATTCAGCTGTGTATCTCCTATTATTATTGTGATTCAGTTACTGTAAACTGGTAACCATTTTTTTCACTAAAAATGAGGACTGCCATTTACCAATCGATAGATTTTTTTTTTTAATTGGAAAGTCTGTGCCATACTTATAAAACAAATTAATATGAATTGAACGATGCAGCAATTATGATATGATTTATTATTTAAGCTAACAGAAAAAAACATCATTGAATAAAAAAAACATCAGTTTCTCAGTGTTCTTTAACGCTTTCCCAGTGGCTAGTTATTCATTTTAATTATGCTTTTGGCATTAATACTAAAAAGAAAAATGCAAAACATGCAAAAAAAAATAAGTAAATGTTATTTCAATTATTTTATTTTCCACACTGTAGATATATATATATTGCTGTATGAAACATTTACCTTTTGTTTCTTAATTTCAAGCTCATCTGGATGACTGCAATATCATTTAATAGATATCAGAAATATAAATAGATTCTTTATTCTCTCAGGAGTGATTCCCAAAAGTTGTATTACTGTGGAGTTTCTACACAGCACATTGAATACATCTTACTGAGAGATCTGGATTTTTACCAACTTGAAAATAGTGCAATTTAAAGCACTCATCTAAGTAATATTGTATTGTTTTCGATAACCTCCAGGGACACCACTAAGTTGTCTGATCTGAACCCGTTTCCCGTTTCCTATGTATATCTCCTCGTTATAAAATTTTAATCCCTTAACTATCTAAGTTTGTTTCACAACATCCTGCAAAAGCTCAACATCGTTCTCGCTGAACTGGTGCTGTACGCTATTTAGTAGTTGATGTCTTGTCGCTGTTGCAATGTCCTGAAATTATGTATCAATATACATTTTTGCGATTATCGGGATATGAGATATTTTCCACCCATAATAAACCGGAGATATTCAGAACAGACAACTTGCCATGTGGTGTCCCTGAAAACCTAAAATTCCCTTAACATACAATCTTGTTACACCGATTTGAATGACATCGATGTCTGTTCTTTATAAAAAAATAATTCCTTTAAAAATATTTTAGCTTAAACCAAAAGTGATGTAATAAGAATTACAGGAATTGCCATAACCTATACTTGACTTAATTTTCAACACTCAATATCTCAAACAGTATATGTTTTCTCGTTTTTTCTTTTGTAGTGATCGGTTAACAGTGTTATATAGAGCTATAAGTAAAGTATGCATAAATGAGTACATTACAAATTATGAGTGGTACAAATTGGTTCGCTTTTCCGTGCCGCTACTATAAGATTTTCAGTCGTTTCTTCGCGGCCAGTATAAAAATGCATGATGCAAAAATGATGCATTCGGGTTGCAATTTATTTTGGTACATTTTGCCAAAGGATGCTACATCACGACGCATAGGCGCACGCCGCTCTGACGGAAGCGAATGAAAGAGAGGAGCCAGGGAGAGATTTTCAAAGAGAGAGACAGAAACGGAGGGAGACAGAGAGATGTGGAGGTTGGGGGTGGTCCAGGCTGAGCAAACTGGCTGCTCAACATATACCTCACACTCCACCACCTACGCACATTATTTATGAAAATCTGTTTGGTGGACGTAGATGCTACGATCGGTGGTCTCCTTTTCAGTTTCTCCAGAGTTACCTATATTTTGACAAGTAGCTTCTACAAACATGATCGCCTTCGAGTAGTAACAGCGCGCTCTGCTCTGTGGAGATATTTTTTTCTTTTTCCTCTCTTCGCTATTCAGATGGCAGAGGAGGGAATTCAGAGCAGATGCCTCCCATGGATTTTCCTTTTAGAGGAAATGGGACCTAACCTTTGTGACTGGAACTACTGTACTGAACCGCGCATTTGCAGTCCCTCTATGTGGTCCTCGCCTGTGATTCTGTAATACATTCGTCAATAAGGCAAGTATATTCAGTTACTGGGGTTTGCGGATTAAATGAGCAAAACACGTTTTACTGCGGATAGAGATGCGCTTATCGGCCGTGAAAATAGAGACAGACGCTGTTATTCATTTACCGCATTATTTTGCAGTCCAATCTCGTTTTAAATTAAATGGGTTCGTATTGCGCTGCAGTAAATCAGTTCTTCCCGGCCTGAGCCATTAATCTGTGTACAGAACGTGCGTCTGTCTCCTGTCAGGCGGCGGGTGCGCGCGCGACCTGATACCCGCACTTTTCCTACAGGTGCGTGAACTTGCCGCAAGTTCTTAGCGGGTATTTCTAAGTTACAGCCGGCGTTATATACTCTCCACCTTCCTAGGGTCGTCGGAATCTGACAAAAAGTAACTTTGTCAACACAGAAACGCTCTCGCAAACCATCTGAAAACAAATCACTTTCTGACATGTATTACACATAATCTGCATTTAACTGTCCATATGAGCGGATGTTAAGCCTATATGAAAATGTATTACCTCGCATGCTCACCCATCATGAGGTGACTTGAAAAGCAACATCATAAAATCTACGCGTATCCCCAAACGCAATGCTGCAGCCGTGTGCTGGACGTTGTTCAGATAGTAGGAATGCCTGGATGTTAGAGATGCCGGTCAATTTTTTATTTCCTCTAGAAACAATATATAAATAATCGCCGTATACTTCCTTAATAATACAAATGGTGGTGGTGTATGCTCCGTGCCCTTCTGATGGAATACATTTATGTGTGTGTGTGCGTGCGTGCGTGCGTGCGTGTGTGTGTGTGTATGTGTGTGTATGAATGATATAGGATAGAGAAATGATGGAATATTTCCCAATTGCCTAAATCATTATGTAACAAAATATTAAACATTGTATAGGTGATATTGACAATAAATTATGCTTCTCTCATTACGTAATGGAAGGAATAAAGTTGTATTATACTTTGCAGTATTTTACTATGAATCCTTCAAAGAGACAAGGTGATTTTGTTTTATTACTTATATATTTCGAACTGCTCAGATGCGGTAAAATATGGCTTTGCCTTTAATAGGTCATGTTTCTGTTGCATTTCATATTTGTGAACTACTGTGAAGTTTATACAATAATTTTTGCAAAGTTAAATTGATATTTACTGTCCTTCTTTGCTCCCGGAATAGGCCGTGATTTTAATCTTGAAGCCCCATGTTTAACTTGACTGTAAGTTAACAGACTGCAAGTTTGTTTGCCATCTCCTGCCTCTGTTTACTGTGAAATATGAATGGCTGTTCTGTGCCTAGTTTACTTTGTAGCGCCATAATCAAATTTTTCCTCTTTGCATCACAGACAGGATCAAAACAGACTGCAGTGTCTAAATGAAGTTCAGCCATGCAATGTTCCTGGAAGGCTGTGATTTTGCTAGCCTTGGCATCCATAGCTATCCAGTATACAGCAATCAGAACTTTCACAGCTAAGCCCTTTCACATCTGCCCAGTGCCAAACCCTCTGAACTGTGGCCTGGGCCAGGAGACGGAGGCCTTTGAGCGTGTCTGTGATGAGTACCCCTACTTCACTTATAATGTCTCCAGAAAGACCCACATCCTCATCCTGGCCACCACTAGGAGTGGCTCCTCATTTGTGGGCCAGCTCTTTAACCAACACTCAGATGTGTTCTACCTTTTTGAGCCTTTATATCACGTGCAGACAACTCTGATTCCCCGCCTCTCACACAGTAAAAGCACAGCTGACCGGAGGGTAATGTTGGGTGCCAGCAGGGACCTATTGCGAAGCCTATATGGATGTGACCTCTACTTCCTGGAAAGCTACATCAAGCCTCCACCAGTAAACCACACCACAGATAAACTCTTTCGCCGGGGTGCCAGTAAAGCTCTCTGCTCCCCGCCAGTATGCGATGTCTTTGGCCCGAATGAGGTCAACATCGAAGAAGGTGACTGCGTCAAAAAATGCAGTACGCTCAACGTGACCCTAGCTACTGACTCGTGCAAGGAGCGTCGACATGTCGCCATCAAGATTGTGCGGGTGCCAGAGATTGGAGACTTGAAGGCCCTAGTGGAAGACCCACGACTCAACCTGAAGATCATCCAGCTGGTGAGGGACCCACGGGGTATCTTGTCATCCAGGATTGAAACTTTCCGGGACACCTACCGACTGTGGCGGATCTGGAGGGCAACAGGTAGGAAACCGTATAACTTGGATCTCACCCAGCTCACTGTGGTTTGTGAGGATTTCCTCAATTCAGTTTCCACAGGCCTGAGCAGGCCACACTGGCTCAAGGGGAAATATATGCTGGTGAGGTATGAGGACTTAGCTAGGAACCCGCTGGAAAAGACCAAGGAGATTTACCAATTCTTGGGCATGACTTTGGACAAAAATGTGATCAAATGGATACAGATCAACACTCGAGGCAGCAATGAATTATCTGCAAAGCATAAGTATGGTACAGTGAGGGACTCAGCGGCCACTGCTGAAAGCTGGAGGCTAAAACTTTCATACGACATGGTTGAGTACACACAGACTGTGTGTCCACAAGTTCTACATCAGCTGGGTTACAAGACAGTCAATTCCTCCGAGGAACTCAAAAATATGTCTCTCACACTTGTGCACGACAGAACTTTTGTACCATTTTTGTAACAAAGGTAGTTGTGGACAACTATTTTTGATATATTTATAAACGTTGCCTTAATTCTTTCAGATTTGCACTAAAGAAAACCATGAAGGAATCTCGGTGATACCCCAACTTAAGAACAGCACAACGCATTTAAACGTATAATGCTGTTTACAGATTTCAATCATTGTTTAGTGATTTCTAAGAGACCATTATGTTTACTTCAGTGACATGAACCAACCTAAAGCACCGTCCCTCTTAAAAATTAGTGTATGCTGGCTGTTGCATTGACAAAAGTGAATGTTGCCATTTCTCCATATGAAATAATTGGATCTACAGTACAATATTGTTAGGAAATGTACTTATTACCTGTGACTGAACTTCTGAAATGTACGACAACAACTGTGCAATAAAAATGTGAATGTTACAGTCTAACATTAATAGCCAGTTATTTTGGGGGGAGGGGTGTGATACTCGAAGTTTGAAGATGACAAAGGGAAAACGTGATTTTTAAAGCCTGTGATTATTGGAGGATGTTACATTTCCTACAGATAATATAAAATCATCAGTACATTATGGAAAGAAATATATTCATCTTTTATTGCAATAGCCTTTTTTTGTCTCACTGTACACAGGAACTGAATGTTTGCACTGGTGGTTCAGATTTATCATTTTCAATTGTCCCATACAGTGTAACTCATCAAGTAGAACATTGTGCTACTAATGCAAAGGCTGTGGCTTCAAATCCTTGGGAGCATGCATAAACTGTAACCTTTCCCTCTACCTTTACATTGATTTGGATTAAAATGTCAGATAAAATGTACCACTAACATGTAATTTTTCCATGAATTCCTCTACTAACCTGATGCCTCTTAATGTTCTTTGAATGCTCTTAGGTTGGGCTCACTGGCCCTCATATAGTCTGAATTGGTTCTTATTTTGTTAATAGTTTTGTGTAGTTATTGTGTAGCCCCTGTTCCAGTACTGCTTACACCTGGACATGGACTGGAAGCTGAGCCTAGCTGCACTTACACCTAGTTCACTCCTTGGCAGCATGAATGTTTGCAATATGATCTTTGCCTCACTTGTACGTCACTTTGGACAAAGGCGTCTGCTAAGTATGTTAAATGTAAATGTTACTGCAACATGTTTGTATGTGTACACTGCATTTTTTATATATGTTTAATATTTAGCACAGAGCTGAATGTGACACGTTCTGTTTTCTCTTGGTACACAAGTAACACTGGAGTATGAGAGCAGTTGCATGGCAACCCGAATTTGACCCCTAAAATCTCTAGCCGGTAAAAAATGATCCTTTTCACCTTTTCAAGTAATTATGATTGTGGGCATAGCACTTTCAGAATACTTAATTTATCTTGTCCTTTTATGTAATTGCTCAGTTCTGAAAGTTCTGAAACACAAAAAAATGAAAGCTTAAAATGACTCTACAGTAACAAATTACATTGGTAGAAATAAGACCAGTGACCTGCGTTGTGTGCATTTACATTTTTTCAGGCTTTTTCACTGTACTATAACCTCAGATAGTTTTAACCAAATGCATGCTAAGTTGCGTTTAATGGCCCGTGATGTCCACTGTTCTGTGGGCAAGAAGTCTGGTGCCAACAAAAAGTCCCTGTTCAAAGGTAGACCATGTTTATCAGTATGTATCAAGTTGCCGTTGCCGTTCAGAAGCTGAGAACAGTGCTGCTTGTCGTATGATTGTGTTTAAAGGAACAAGGTATAGGTGAGGTGTGTGCTGCTCTTGTCGTTTTCAGTCACCTAGGCCTGTCTTTGCTCTTAATGTAACTAAGTCAGGCGTGTGTAACTACACTTGCTAGTATTAAGCACTAAGAAAGTGCCTATTGAGGGAGAACTGTAGCAAAGAAAGCCAATAAATCCCCTTTTATCTGGAACTTTTATTTTGTATGATAAAGATACACAGTGACCCACAACCACTTTTTGTAAGTCCTGCATTCCCACTTACTATTGAAGTGGTTCTTATCACGTTAACGCTTCTCTATTCTCTGCCCTTTTTGTCTCTATATGCTGCCGAGTGAAACTCAGTCCCCTAC
>JABFEB020000084.1:69104-94240 GCA_019775895.2 Stomatorhinus ivindoensis | reverse complement strand
ATGATGAACAACGCAGCGGTAAAATAGTTTCACCGTTTCAAAAGTGTTCAATTTTCATGCAGGCCTATGATGTTAGGGTACCTTTGGTGACATTTTCTGTTATAGCTTTTGATCATTCTACAGATAAAACCAAATTCCAGTGAAGTCTCCTGTGATTAGGCTGGTTTTTTTGTTTTTTTTTGGGGGGGGGGGGGGGTCATGGGCACTGTTTGTGCATAGGGTCTAGATTTTGGTGCTACACCCCTGTTCATGCATGTCGTGGGCTGCAAACACCAGAATCACATTTAGCATGACAACACATGGTGCTATGGCATCTAGCCTGGGGCTCTGCATTTAATTTATGCATTTGGACACAATTTTATCAAGAAATGAATAGGAACTACACGGATGTGCACCAGAGTACTTAACCTTTTTCCACCAAATCTAACCAAATTTCTCATATCTGTTGATGGTGTCGTTTCTGGGTGCATGTAATAAGGCTTCATCAACAAAGTGATCCATGTTCACAGTTTCACAGCAGTGGTCTTGCATGATGATTGCACAAGTAGGCTGATGTAAAAGGATATTATTAAGCGCAAATATTAAATACCCACGTCAAAAACACCGGTTCTGTAGTGGTTCTTGATTTATATTCATCCGGGGGCTTGATGTAAAATGATGACCTGAACCTCACGAAGCCACCGGAAGAAACCTGAGATGTGGCTTGGTTGTGCTGGAGCTCATGTTACATATTACTGCCCTTCAAGACTGGTGTAGTACGTAATATACAGCTAGTCACCCAAGAATGCAGAGATGATTTATTACTATGTTTTTTAAATTATTTTAATCATTACCAAGATTAATGTGTAACATTTAGAGGAGAATTGAGGACTTCCATACTTATATCTTTTAAAAGTTCTGATAGTAAATAATAAATAAGGAAGACCATTCTATGGAAGTTGCTTCTATGTGTTTATTATTAGGTGCTATGAAGTTGATGTTGACTTGTGGTAAGCACATTAGGCATTCTGAAGGACTCCCATCTATCTTCTGTCTGGTTTTTCGCGCTTTCCAATGGCATGTTCATTGGTGTGATGATTCAGACCATCCATTATGGTCATCATCTTCCTCTTTTACCTTTAACTCCTCCAAGTATTATGGTCTTCCCCGATGTAGTGGGTCTTCTCTTAAAAAGCCCACAATAAATAGCTTTAGTTTTGTCATCCGTGCCTCAAATCAAAGTTTGGTCTTGATTTAATCTAGAATCCACTCGTTCATTTTCTTTACGGTCCATGGCATTCTTGAAATTCCTCACAAGCACCAATTGTTATGGTCCTGAACGACACACATTTATCAGAGGATTATATGGAATCCATGAAATAACTTGTCCCAGTTATTAACGGAACCAGAATTTCAAGACAAGACAGCATGAAGACAAATCTGGACACAATGTACTAGAACAGTATTAGCCATTGAGTCTTCCAGTGATATAGGTTTTGGTGTTATTAATTAAGAAAGACCAAGGGAAGAAACTTAAATTCCAAATTATGGCTTCTATTCAACAACGAAGAAACGAACAACAACTCATCCAAGCCAAAGTAATTGAGTAGCCTTTAGTGATTAGCTAATGCAGGAGTTGCCACAACCCGCTAGAAGGTCCAAAATGTGTGCCAACAAATACTAATAAAACATGGAATTTCCTAACCAACACTCCAGGACAAACTTTGGATTTGACAGGACAAACTCTGGATTTGAAATCTGGCAGGCACATAAGAAATATTAATTTGAATCAATTTATTGTCAAACTTCAACCACTTCTATGATTTTAAAGATTAAACCCAGAAAACATAAACAGACAGAAAAGTAGTAAGAAGTTCCTGTTGGCGCATGTCAGTGTGAGGTTTTCTATCATCTGCTAACTCATTCACCTGTAGCACTTACTTTGAACTTGCCATGGAATACCACATCTCTGAGGAAGTGTGTCTGCCTTGTGGAGCCTGGCAGTGCAGCGCCTGTGAGTTCAGCTGCATTCTCAGCCATCTTCCCATCCCTGTGGACTACTGCAATCAAGCAGGACCCGCTCCCTGGTCTGCAAGCCCAAATGCGCCTGCTGCCCTGAATCTGCCTGCTCAACCTGCCTGTTACTTGAGAAGAGTTAAGAAAGCCAAGAGCTAATATTAGAAGACACTTGGATTTTAACTCTTTATATGAGCTCCCATTAGTTGGAGCATTTAGTTGTTTTTTGCCAAACATGGCTAAATTTAATATAAATATACACTCTGGGACAAAAAAAAAAGGCCAGGCCAAAAATTAATTTATCGTGGTTTTTCACAACATATCAATGATCAGGAAATTGATCAGAGATTCCTTTGTACTTGCTTTACCCTTGGAACATAGAACATGGAACATAGAAGAATTGCAGGGAAACTTAATGTTACAGGAATTAATGTTGTTTCTCTTGGTTTTGATGACTCCAAACAGATGACCAGTAGTGGAAGAACGATTCTCTAGTGGTTTGTATTTAATCTGAGACCAAATACTCTTTATAGGTTTTTCCATCTATATTTCTCTATAGGGCTTGCTCTGAAGCCACTTTTCGGTGGTCTGTGGAATGTGGGCAGGAGCATTGTCTTCTTAAGAAAATTCTGACTGTTCTTGGGAATGTATATTGTATATTGGGAATGAGCCTTTTCTGCAATATTCTCCTGTACTGTGCAGCATTAAGTGAATTTTCAGAGAGCAGCAGCTTCCTGGTACCAGAAGGTGAAAAGGTCCCTCACACCACAGGTTCATCTTCACCTCCAAGCTTAACTGCAGTTCAGATGCATTCAACTCAAACCATAATTCATCAACCACACAACTATACTAAAGCCACAACCTGTCAAAAACTGCATGCAATCCTAGATGGGAACCCCCCCCCCCACACACAAAAATTACTGGTCAGCCAATCTCCCGTTAGAGCACCTGCCCATGAAAAGTCTGTAAAGTAAAATGAGTAATGTCATATGCTTTATTTTCCTAAATTGTTTAAGAATGCAAAATATATGAAAGCAGATCAGCATTTCAGGTATGTAACTTCCCAGGTAATACCATGTTATTGTCTCAACGTTGAATTAGTTAAATGAGTTGAATTATGGTCAGTCTTAAATTATCAGTGTTGAAACTGAATAGATTTTTGGTCAGATTTTCTATATTGAAAAAATTATGGTGGCAAAACCTTGTTTCAATGTTGATATAAAGTGAAACATTGAAGATCAACGTAGTTTCAACCTGTCTGATACAGAATCAATATCATTTCAACATATGGGTGCTGAGTTATTACGTGACCAAAAATTAAAATGCGTGTAGCTGTCTAGGCAAACCAGAAAGGAAGGCTGTCAAACTCCCTGAGACAGCCCCAACACCTGCTCTGGCCATCTAATCCATATTCCTTCCATACCCTTCAACCTCAACAATTTCTAGATTTACCACAGGGATCAACTGGAAATGTGATAGCCAATAAATATATTTTTACACAAATGCTTGCCGTGATGCATGACTCTGAACCATTTATGACACATTCTACTTACATGCCAATTTTGTTACATATTGGCATGATCGACAGTCTATAATGCAGGTATTAAGACACAGGGAGCCTTCATTACAAACTAAATTCACTGGCAGGTAAATAATATCAGAACTATAGTAGAAGTGCATGGATTTGGACCAACAGGCAGGGGTTTATATATGCAAGTAATGAGGATTAAACAAGGAACAGTTGTGCATCATTAACAATCAACCAAGCACTAATGAGGTAAACACTAGAGACACGGGACATGGATACAAAACGGGGTACAGGCAGGTAAACCAGGGGCATGTAGTACACATGCTCATCGACAACGTCAACGCTACCTTGACCATACCAAACAATTGCGATTCAAGTACCATAACGCTGATAGTCTATAGCAGGGTTCTTCAAATCTAGACCTCGAATCCAAATCCAGGCTTTGTTTTCAGTTCTCCCAGGTAGTTAGTTTAATAATTACTGATTCTGATTGGTCAGCGGCTTCACACCTGGCTCACAGGCAAAGGAAGGCTGGAAAACCAGCAGTGCTCGGACCTTGAGGACCTTGATTTGAATAATAGGGGTCTGAGGTCTATATCACAGACATCCCACCTTAGGGATATTGATTTCAGGGAGGCAGATGAGGGGCATCCAGGTGGGTGGGATTGATATTGATTATTAATTTATATATATATATATATAATATAAATGAGTATAAATGCTCACTAGGGTGGGGATGGATCAGAAATTTGCTGACTGGGGCTATAGAGTGGTGATAAAATTTGGGGTGAGGTTGCAGTGGTAAAACTCCTTACTGCGTAATTTTACTGCCACTGGATAGTGGAACAACAGATTTCTAGCATACTGCATGTCATTTGTGGGGATCAGGGAACGGATGTCAATTTGCGGGAGACTCCCAGAACTTCAGGAGAAGTGGGCTGTCTGATATCAAGCCAGGGTTTCTTACAAAAACCAAGCTTACTGAAGCCTTCCTGAGAACATGCACATAAAAGTGTGCGGTTTGCAACAATTAGCCAAACACGTAAACATGGATCACAGCAGAACTAAGTATTTCAATGAAATAGAAATGCCAGATCGAAGCCTGACATCAAATTTGCCAAGGAGGGTGGCTGGCAACAGAAAAATAAATTAAGTCAATTTTAGAATATTCAGAAAATCTTGCACCCCACTCTTTGGGAATGAATGACCTGTACAATGTTCCTGGGAAGTCTGCAAAAAGATCCACAGAACACTATTTTTCCCAAGATTGGATAAGGTCCAAATCTTCACCCTTACAATGTCTGCAAAGGATGAAAATGATCTGTTAGACACTTTTTGAGTTATCATGCTAAGAGTATCAAGTATCTGAAAGTATCTGTTTTATCACCTTTAATTTTGGCACAATCCATCTCCGAATTTGACCAGTTTGTCACCCATACAATATGCCAAAGTTTGAAACAGGCCTGTAAATGCTTTTTGAGTCACTATATTCACAAGACCTCACTTCTTCCACAGCTGCACTTTACTGCCTTTGCTGCTACAGAGCACTGCTGCTTCATTTTGGGGCAATTTGTCTGAACATGAAATCAAGTGTAGATTGTCATCCATATAATGTTTTTGTGAAGCAGTAGTACAAGAGCCATCGATGTCTGTTTTCACCCTTTCCATTGCTGTAACAGGGTTGCTTCTGTTTCGGGTGAGTTTTCTCAAAATTTGATCAGTTATTCTTTAATTCTCTCTCCAATACAATCATGGGGGTGGCATGTGGCTCAGGATGCTAACCCTCTGTGTCTGTCATCAGAAGGTCACCAGTTCAAGCCTTCCTTCAGGAAAAAAGCCACATCTCTGGGCCCATGAGCAAGGCCATTAACCCCCAGCTCCATAAGTGCCACTACAGGCGGCTGCTCTTCCCTGCAAAGCTTGCTCTCACCGAGGGGCACCGTAAGAGAGGGCTGAGTAAGGAAGATTCCAAGGGCGCCAGAGTGACAGGGGGCCCTTAAAATTTAGGAAAATAACTGGACTGGGGGGCCCAATATGATATGCTTTCATGGGGTTCAAAATCTTTAGTAACTCCCCTTCTCTCACCTACGTGTGTGTCATGGAGTGCAAGTGAAAAGAGAATCTTCCCCCAAAAGATCAACAAAGTATCATTATTATCGTCAGAGCTTTTTTGAAGTGCTGCTTCAATTTTGGGGCAGTCTGTCTCAAAATCCGTTCTCGGGTCACTGTATGTCCAGGTTTCCCCAGAAACATCCTCTTTTTGGCCCATGTCTGGGTGTCCAGGTGGTTTTTCAAAACTCAGCAGTTTGCCCGGGTTTAGCATTGCAACCCATGTGACCCAGTGCTGCAAGTTACAGTGGAGTACCAAGTGATAGAAAAGGCACCAATTGTCAATAAATGGCAGCCACTCAATATCATCACACAGAGTTAAAAAGGCTCATGCACATGTTTACTTTAAAATGAAACAATATGCACATCCCTATGTGTCATACTGCTCGTGAGTGACCTCAGCCCCAGGAAACCAATGGCACTCAGACACTATGTTTGTTTTTAGTGGGAATGGTGAATCTTGTTTGCTTGAAGCTTAACTTTTGTTGAAAAATGACAGTTAACTGTAAGGTCAGCCTGTTAATACAGGGTGGTTAGGGAAAAACCATTAATATTCATGAGACTATTATGAGCAGTGGTGGAGTAATGGTTAGGGAAGCACACGTGTAATCGAAAAGAGTGCTAGTATGAATCCCTGACCAGCAAAGTACCACTGAGGTACCCTGAGCAAGGTACCACACCCCAAGCCCTGCTCCCTGGGTGCTGAATTAGCTGTGCACTGGGTGCTGTGATGTGTCAAAAATTACAAATAATCACTTCACTTTCACAAAGTGCTGTCTAATTGGCCAGCGAATGTGAAAACTCATTGACATTCTGATCCCGAGACATCCTCTTTTTCAACTCACCAAATATGGTAACCCTAATCAGTTCTGGTTTTGAGAAATGTTTGATGTTGTTCTTTAGTCTGTGCCTTGTGATAGTAACTTAACCCCATATCAATACAATAATCTGTATATTTTCCAGTGAAGCTCCTACTGGACTTGAAGTATGATGATGAAGTACAACTTCAGACACACAGAATAGACAAGTTTCATAATTCCAACCCACAAAAGATAAACTAGCCTAGCATCTAAATACTGTAAATAACTCATTTCATTGCCTGCATCTGCTGTTATATGCTGTACAGTTGTGCATTTGATAATGTTTTGGTTCCATTCACAATTCTTTTGCCAATAAACATGACAGAAAACCGGGCCCTAAACCAGTATAATAGGAATGCATATGGGAAAAAAAAACAGTTATCACACAACAGTGAATCCTGCCTTTACAAGCTTGGGTGTGTTCCCACTGGAGAACATGTGTCTGGCTGCTCTGCACAGGCAGGAGTAAAGTTCATTCCTCTCTGGGAAAATAAGGATGTGGTGAAATCTCCAATCGTCTTCCTTACAGAGCTTGAAAAACAGCCCACAGTTTCATTATGCAGAGCCATTTGAGTGAGAGATGTCCATACAAGATGACTTACAGTAGATGGATAAAACCTGAGTGATGTGCAGCACAGTCGGTTAAGGGTATGTACCTATGTCTGTTGTGCTTTCAAATCCCATATCCAGCAGAGTAGCTGTGCACAGCACTAGGCCTTTGAGCATGGCCCTTAACCCCAGTCGCCCCAGGGACGGTGGCTGACTCTGCTCTGTGATCATTACTCGTTTCCAATTTGAAGAAAAATATCTGCTAAAAAAGTAACATGAAAAGATATTATTTGTAGGCTTTGTAGTACGGTTCTCTAATGCTCAAGAAGGCTTTACTTTGCTCAGAGGTCAAAGAAAGGTCCCCTTCACTCAAACCCAGTCCCTGACTCCCACCCATCATTAGTATTTGTATGCAAAAATGCAGCTGGAACGATAGCCATGTCCACACTGGTGAGCTTGGAACCGGGCCCCTCTGAACATGTAAGTCATCCTACCCTCCATAAGAAAGTCAGTCAGTATTAACAGTTCACAGTAATTAATATGGGCAGAAGCAAAGTATGTGGACCCTCACTGTAACTATAGTGTTTGGACCCAAATGTAAGGTGTTCCTGTTGACTAACTCCAAGCATCACATACCTAACATGTGATCCAAAATATCATTTGCAAACACTGAGAAAGTGACTCACGATGGAATCCTGCTGGACATATCCGATGTCCTCGATGCCCTTGATGTTAATTATGTCCACCCCTTTGTCTTTTGCAGGAACAGGGCTGCAATTCTCTGTCTTTCTTATCACAGACTGTGAGTCCAACTCTGGTAGGTGATTTCCTGAGCGGTTGTGGACTAAGAACGTTTTACCTGTGGAGTAAGAAAAGCTGTGATTAGCACAGGACAGAAGTCACCCTTTACGGAGTTCCAAAAAAAGCTAATGCTTCACCCTAACCCAATTGCATAGCTGTCATTCAGTTTTATACCATACAAGACTGCCTGGGTCTCAGCTGACAGATGAAAAGAGCCCATTCTGAGAATTGAGGAAGATATGTTTCAGGTATGTTCCTCATAAAGGTCAAGACCACTAGCACACTTTTTGTAGAGCGTCATCATGTGCTTCGACTTAAAACTGCAGTTTAATACATGTAAAGTGTGAAAGTGATAGATCAATGATAGATACTGGGTGATTCAAGGCATTCATAAGTGATACAGTACAGTGTTACAGTAGCATCACACCAACTTCTCTTCTTCCAAAGATGATATTGAATAAATTTACTTTTAATCCAAAGTGATTAGGCTTGTGAATTAAATATAGAAAGACATTTTTAGTGGACATATCTGGTACTACTTCTGTCCATTTAATGTCTGGGTCAACCAGTGGGGGAAAAAAGTTTCCAGAATGAACAATACACAGGGGAAAAATGTCTTAAGTGGTCTTTTAGTAAACCCAACTGTGTTTGTTGCTTGTTAAATATGTTGTATCTATACATATATGAAATCTGATAATACGCCTGTATGTTTCATCTTTAGATGAGTGGGAACCGAACTAATACCATAGAAGGAGTGTGATATTTTGTTTTTATTTTTCGAATATGGCTCACTTAAAATAGTATATCCCTCCAAGAGATTATAACCATGAATTGATTCCACTGACCAAGAAAAACGGAGAGATTATAAACTACAAATCACACATGGAAACCTCTACGTTCATAACAGGCCAGGCTGACACACCATAACATCCATAAACTGTACTGATACATTGTGTTATAGTAGCAGACCTATTAATGCAACAAGCACATTGATTGCTTAGGTAATATGGCACCTATAAGGGTCACTCTTAAATTTCATGCAGCCTTCCAAACTATTTGAAATTTTAAGACTAGCTCCACCATCCTGACCAGAATAATCCTTTCGATGATGGTTAGATGTAAGATGGTTTGTAAACACCGTTTTAGGTGATTGTTCACAGAATAATTAGAAATGACAGCTTTTAAATGTCTATTTACTGCAAAGAACATGATGAGAAAAAATTATCTTTTGACCCAACCCTTCCAAACCTCTCAGTATAACATCATCCAGCTGCTTTCTGTCAACTTTATATTTTTGACTCTCATATTTCCTTTGTTTGGCCTTCTGATATTTACTATGATGCATGGACTCTGTCCACTTATACGGGTGGTAGTTTAAACAACTAGGCTTAGAATGAGTCTTCGTGGGAATCGAAGTTTAAAAAAAGAGCAAAAGAAAAAAAAGCTTCCTTTCCGTCTAATATTAGAATTGGTAGTCTGGGGAATGGGTGAATTCACCAGTAAAGTAGAAAGGAGGATGTCATTTGATTAAGCAGATACTTTGGGTCCATTTATAATTTTTCATTGTTATTATTTTTAAAAGCAAGTATAGTATACTATGCCTTATTAGCGCTTGGCAAAATGTCATCATATTTCACTGGGAAAAATTCTAACAGAACAAACATGTTTTAACATCTAATAAAATGTTAAATACATCTTATTTGAACTTTGGTTATTTTAAAATTCAAATATAAAATTGTTACTTCTATTGCATATGACCATGACTTCATTACATTAACTGCCTGTGTTAAAGCATTCAATGTTCATCATCGACAGCTGTAAATTATATTCTTCCTGTATGTGAATAATGATTCTCCCATAATACAAAAAAAGATAATTTTTATATTATATACTTACCAGATGCTTTGCAATCATGATTCTTCTTCGGACCCGTACCATTACCATCCATCTCTGATCACAAAGCTCTGCGTTAAATTCCACACTAACTTTTCCTTTCCCCCGTCTGTCTTCACTCAGTCAGTTTTGTGCTCTGTTACTCTAGCACCAGAGAACACAACCCGAAAACTGTCGGAAAGTAATGAACTTTCGCCAGTTTCTTCCCGAGCATCGCCACTCCTATTGGAGCGACAAGTATCCTTGAAAAAAAATGGGAAAAAATGAAAAAAAAAATCTTCAACGCGCAGTTTCTGCTCCGCAGTAAAAAATACGGATGTCCTAATCGGTCTCTGTCGCAAGACTGACCACTTTCACATCAGACCTGCAAGAAAAATAACATCGCCACATCATCGCGACAAGTTCAAGGTAAAACATGACACATGCTTTAAACAGTCCATCATAGCAATTATTACTAAGGAATCGCCTTTGGTCGAAATTGGGGGATTTCGTTTACAGTCATTAACCGCGTGTATTCCAATATTCTGAAAGGAAAAACTAATTGTAGGCTATATTAGATTAGATTTCATACACTTCTTTTACAAATGAATGTTAAGGCTACTTAGATTTTTTTAATTAGATTTTATTGTCGACGGATACAGGTTACCCCTAATGTGATACTTCAGCTGATGAACGCCTCGTTTCATTCAAACTGAAAGCACTGGCAGGTTTACGTTGTGACAATGGAAGCTTCTCTTGCGTGACCTTCTCATTGCTCCGCTTACCGGTAGCAGAGTGACAGAAACAGGTGAAGTGTACAGCAAAAACCCCAAAGTAAATGTCACAACATGCTCGTAATTCTTTGGATAGGGATACTAGTATCGTGACAACCTTGAATTGGAATGGGCATCCCCAAGGCTCAGCTAAACCATATATTTAAAAGGGGGGGGGGGGTATGAATTATAGTAAGGATACTGAACTCATGAAACATTCGATCAAGTCCAAAGGAATAACCTACTAGAATTAATACAATAAAAGAAAAAATATTCGAAATTCACCTACCACTTCTATGCAATTAATCTAATACGACTATCTTAACTATAATCATGAAAGGCACACATTTGTTACCGTCTTCCTATTCATTGGATGCCACGCGTAATACTTGAAATAAATTATGGGCAGGTGCAACAAATCATATATCAGTGACTTCGCATGGGAGACTGCTATAAATCTGATGCACACAAAACAACACGCTGAATAAACAGTACGACTCTGTAGAGAAGGTTGAGTTCTATATGGACTTTCGTTGCCTAAATGTTTCGGCGGGTCGTGTATAATAAATTAAATGATTACAATACAACACATCGTCCAGGTACCTCTAGCCGTTTAGCGTATGTGTATTAAATTAGAATATTGTCCACGTTTCTTCTAAGCAGGTGTAGACACCTCGAACGTTAATAAAGCGCAAACGGCGATGTCATGCTTAGTTGTTAATCATGTTACATTAAATGCAAAGTAATTATATGGGTAAACCCAGAGTAGAATATTGTTGAACATACAAGTAAATAGGCAGAAATTGAATTTACCTTGAGAGGTAACGCCAGGGTTGCAAAAGCGCGCTACAGGTAGCGCTCGGTAACGCGCCCACGCAAAGCGAGCGCGATTCTGAGCTACGCTGCGCACAGTCTCATCAATCAACAAAGTGATGCTACTTTCCGAAGACCTTGCCTTGCGAAAATGATCCACAAAACCCCGCATTTTTTATGGCGTCTCGCTCCTTCGTCGCTATATTGCACTCCACCTTGGTATTTCAAAGTATTTCTTAAAGAAAAATAATCAGTTTGAGTAAACTGACTGTTTAATTACAAAGCAAACTATTTACTTTAGGATGCATATATATGACCTATATTAAGCATTGAAACAAAGACGTGGATGACCTCATATTTCTCAGGGACATACGTCACAATATTTACTCCAGTCGAGTAGCATTTTCACACTTGTGTCTTTGTGTGGCTCTTGTTCGGGTTCTGAAGCAGGCTTATGTATGTATGATGAAGCAGAACCACCCCCAACCCTCCATGTGCCATCACAGACACCACACAGGGATGGATGTCAAAGCACAGCTCATTTGCTCCTTTTCTCCAATCACCACACTTGTTTGGAACAGCTGGTGGGCCCTGGATGACTCATAAAGACTGGTGCTCCAAAATATTGCTAATACATTGCAGTTCTTCAATGAAAAACCACTGGTTCAAGTGCATCACGAAATTGTATCGTCATATAAATTTTAAAGGGACCATTTAATCCACTGATGAGGTGCAATAAAGAGGCATTTGAGACCATTTTTCTTGATTTCCTAAGAAACGCACATTAAAATAATACGACCTAATAAATGTAGTGATTTAATACATACAGTGACATGGGCAAGGTGGCATGATGGCGCACTGGATAGCACTGTTGCTGAGGTTAATTGGATTTACCAGTTAGCCTGTAGGTGGGCATGTATGTCACTTGTTTGTGAGTGTGCCCTGCAGTGGGATCCCTGCTTTGCACCTGTAGCCTCTGGGACAAGTCCCCCCCCGTGACCCTGAATAGGACAAACAGTTACAGAAAATGGATGGATGAATAGATGTAACTAAATATTTATATTCTATTTATTTCTCTTTTGCACTATGACCAATATTTTCCATGACATAACAGTAAGTACTGTAACAGATACACTAATATAATATACGATCATGAGCACGATGTACTAAAATGTGCACGTTAGTTAAATGTGCCTACAAAATACTAAAATGAGCTTATGATTTACTTTTTCCATGCTCCTAATTTGAGCTCTCTAATTAATTAAGTTGTGCTCATTTTAGTTATTTGTGTCTGCAAAGCCAGGTGCTGAATTCTTGGAATTACAGCCAAGCCGTTTGCACAGGTGCATCACATACATACACACATATGAGGGTGAAGCTGGTCTTTCACATGTCATCACTGATTTGGACTAGGGCTTAGTGACATGACTAAACTCCCCAACGATGAATTTTGCTGACCAGCCTCCAGACAGCTACCAATAAAATTTACTGAGCTGACAACAACAAAAAAGATTAACTTTAGTATCACGCACTCCACAGAATCATTGACTGTACAGTGTTCTTGGGAAGCTTGCAAAAAGATTCAGATCGAAATGGCAGACGGCTTTGTTCAAAACATGGTGACTGCAAGCTTCTGTTTTTACTCTTGGCTGCCCTCTGTAGTTGCAGGTTCAACAATGGTATTGTGAAATGGTAGTAAGATCCATCAAAGATCTGAGTAATAATATAAAATAAAGTTATCTAGTTCACAAGGTTAAGTGTCATATCTACGTCACTCTTCTCTCTGCTGTCACTTTGTGTCATTGTTTCAATTTTGGTATGATTTGTCTCAAAATTCGGAAAGGTCTTCACCTTACAATATGTCTACATGCCTTTTGTTAAAGATTGGACAAAAGCTTCAGTTTTGGGGCGATGTCTCTCAAAAGTTCATCATTTCCAGTTTGTCACGTAGAAAGTGTGCCTGCAAAGTCTGAAAAAGATTTTTTGAGGGATCTTGCTAACAGGAAGTGAGGTGACAGTAGACTAGTCCCAAAATCTTACATACGTCACATTCGGTGAATACAAAAACTAAACGCCGCCTATCGAGCCTTATAGTATGTAATTTTCATATACTGCAGTGAAAGCACATTGTATTGTACACAGCTTTGCCATTTCCGTGTTTTCAAATCACCCTGACACAGCAAGTATGTGGAAACATTCAATAAAACCACAAACTTCAATGAATGTTCACCTTGTGATGAGACCTGAACTGGCCACACGCTTCCTCTGCATAAACAAAAAAACTTGTTAACACCAGCTACTTCACACCCCCATGTAAACAGGGACATCTGGATGGCCAAGTATCCAATCATCCTAAAGGCCTTCCATTTCTATTTCGGTCATGTCATATAATCACACTGGATAGGAAGCACATGGGGTTAGAGAAGGGCAGGGCACAGGACATACGAATGGGAATGATATCAGCCATTGTTACTCAGCTTCCATTACAGCTATAGGTCTCGGTGACAGCAGTTTTAGACTGGGTTTAAGTGGAATATACTATGGTTTAACATATGCAGACTCAGCTGTCTTCAGGGAGGGGGTGGTGGGTCGCAACCATAAACTTTTCAGAGTAGGGTGATCAATATTTACAACAAACTATTTCATATGATATATTTATTGTTTTTTACACTTAGTGTAAATGCATTTAAACTCCTCTGTTCAAAAGACATTAGCTTTGCTCTGAATTTGATCATTTATGACAAAAAAAAAACATGTTATAAGCACAGCTAAAATGATTTGAGGCTTTGCTAAAACATTGGGGGCTTATGCCTCTCTCGCCTGACAATGGTGTCTGCCAACATCAGTATTATATTTTTTATCAATTCATCATAACCATATAGCAAGCTGCTATATGGTTGTGAAGTATTTCTATGCATGATAATTCTTATCATTGACTATATAGTTAAGAAATGAGCTCATAAGAATGTGTCTGCATAATATTATATATAGATACCTCTCATTGGAGAAGATTCTGAGAAGCACCAAACACGACCTCACAAACCCACAAAAATAGGCACCAAAGGAGCATGGTTAAGGAAATCCCTGCTAGCATCCAAAAGGTGGTTTAACACAAAAGATGAAAAGGGAAAACCACAGATACAGTCAGCTAAAAGCTAGAAAGGGTTAGACAAGCTCAGAGCCATATCATACATATCACATTTTATACAAAAGCATACATGGTATAAAATGGAAATGGAAATGTAACATTCCACCCAAAACAGCAGCTCGTTTTTCATTATTTGTCATCCTCGCCATTTGACCACTTTATTTTTCAGGAGTAAAAGATCACCTTTGGCAGAACCTTAGAGATTCCTGACGAGTCTGATGAATCACTCGTGAAAAATCAGTAGGGGTATTGCAGCCGGCATTAGCTGAAGAACAGCATCGTGGGAAGAGGTTGGTTTCCCACCCTGACACCAGACTCTAAAAAAGACCAGCGTCCACATGCAGCATTGGCTCCCTGAAGGTCCAGGACAGCCGGCGACGCTTCCTGCCGTCACACCTCGCTGTGCCAGATGTTCAGGAGAAGTTATGGAACATAAAGACAAATCGTTATCACAACAATTTTTTTCAATTTGTTATATCATTAGAGATATAAGGGTCTTTTCAATATCACGTCATATATTTGCATGAAATGTATTTTATTATATGACCTATAGGATTATTTATAATCCATTCAAGGATTTTCAGTAACTACAGGGTGACTGTGAGTGTGGGGCACATTCCAGTAGCCCAGAACATGCTCATTTAACAGTGAACCCACGTATATTAAGGGCTTCCCTGGTGTGCTACCTTCATTTACTCACAGACCCATCAATGTCATATACATCAATCAAAGTCTCTTCACACTGAGTGGAGATCTTGGCAGATCTGTATGTGAGGTTGCCCCATATCCCATATTCTATTTCTGTCTCTACTGGTAACAGATGGAGAGGAGCCTAAGGGAGACACTATGGTGCTTCACACGTGAATAACAGTGTGAGTGTCCCCCATCAGCGCTGTGCCTAACACCAATGACCTCTGCATCCCTGTTTGTTTTTCTGCAGCCGTATTTTGTTTTGGTTTGTTTCACTGCCTGGAAGGGCAACATGCTATGTATAAATTACTAATTCGTTTTGCAGCAAATAAAAAACATCTGTAGACTGAACTAGTGGCGTGGGATCCTTGTTTATGTTTAAGGGCTCCCCCCTGGAGAAGACAAATGACCGTCTTCCTAAAATAGCACAGAGACATCGCCTTCTGTAAACACAAGCTGATTTGCATACAACTTAAACTGAATGTTCAATTTTAGATTTGACTGTCATTGGGAGCAGGTTGAGGGGGGTAGAAACTTTGATAACTAAGAAGAATAAAATTTCACAAGACAAACATCCAATCTAAACAGATTTTTTTTACCCATAAATACAATAATACAGTACAATTCATTAACAATTCATGTTTAATTTATTGCTTTTTATTTTCTATCCCATATTAAAGATAAACAATAGAATATTAGTAAAACTGACACGATCATGATGAGTCTTGAATTTTTGTTACTATAGACCTCCTCAGTTTTTGTAAGGAAAGTCCACAATCCCAGCATTCCCAGTAACAGAAGCCAGTGAAACTGACCTTTGCGTGTCCCTCCTGGGAGGTGTTTGCATGCATGGTGGCTCACAGGACAGCTGGATGTGAGCTTGGGAGCACATAGCGTGCTCTGGCAGAGTGCTCACTTACTCCCACAGGCCAGCAGAGGGCGCCGAGAGCCGTCACACCAAACAGTGGCTGGAGATTCATCTCTGCAGGATCTGTTACACGCCAAAAGCCACCCATGCTTGTTGACATAAGGCTCTTTCGTAGGGTCCCCATGGAAATATCAGGGACAAGGGTATAACATTTCATAAATGCTTTGTGAATTTGCCTTTTTACTGGTAGCCACTTAAAGTGCTTTTATGGGGGGCATTTATTTTTATCACAGTCTATTTACAGCTTTAGATATATTTACTTAGATGGATATATTTGTATTTCAGTTCTTTGAGAAACTCGCATTTGCCGATTGGCTGTGCTTTATCCCTCTATTTCCGACGAGCGCTTTTCCAGTGTGGGGATGAACCGCGGCCTTAAGTCAATGCCAGTGTCTGTGAAGCACAAGCAAGGTGAGACCCTAGATGGGATGCCAGTCCAGTGCCGTGGACATATGCACCCCATCATGAAAATGTCACATTTTTTGTGTGTGAAATTCAGAAATATTTACGTTTAAGACATGTGTTCCCCAATCATTGTGAATTCCCCTGAGTTGTTAGAACGCATCTTGCACTCATGATTATGAGTCTGCTTACTTATTATTACATCTTTCAAGTTAGTAACACTCCGTTGCTGTTTCCCACACATGGGTGACAACTAATTCTTCCCATATACTACATGGGATTAAAAGTCACCCAGCAAATAGACCATAAGTTTACTGTATTTTCAATTTCATCATCATTCTGAAGTCCAGTTTTCAGCAATTAAACATAAAATCACTGTAATCACAATGAGTTAGCTAAAATGTCTGCAATTGTACACATTTATTTTAAATATATACATTTTATTGTTAAAAACCTGCATGTAAGAAATGTGAAAATAGGTTGGACTGTGCCACAGTTGGGTGCACTGGGAAGTAGGAGGTGAAAAGCTGGATATGCACAGTAAGCACCCCCTGTCAAAAATTCTGTGCCAGTTCCTTGCACAATACAGCCAATTTAAAGAGCTCTACTACACTGACATGTATTTATTTAGCAGGTGCTGAAGTGCTGCACATTTGAGAAAGCAGTATCAGGCAGTCCTTGGAGCGATTGGGGTTAAGGGCCTCATTCAAGGGCCCAACAGTGACGTCACTCTACTGACATCAGGATTTAAACAGGTGACCTTCCAATAACAGGCACTAATCCACAGAGCCACATGTCACCCTTATACATATAACCACATCTCTGGACTGTATCAGAAAACCCATGTGTGCCAAGGGGAAAACATTTATTCTATACACACAGACTTGAGCCAAAAACAGATGCTCAGTGATGCAGGAATAAAACCACAGTGCTTCCTTCAGGATCATGCATCAGGCATTCAATCAGTTCGCTCTACAAGCATTAACATCATTGGTTGTTGTTTTTTGGCCTATCATTTGTCAGTCAATAATAAGAATAGTGAATAGATTATTTAGGACACTCAGTTTCAAGATAGCTTCGAATCATCACCATTAAGGCTGGGATGGATTGGCCGCCTGGCGTACTAGAAGACCCCAAACTCCAGGGTCAATTTTTAATCCCAGTTTGGCCCTGTATCAAGGTGACCTTTCTCATCATATAATGATTCAGTAACCACACCATATTTTGCCTTTTAACACCATTTTTACATTCAAATATAACTCTACTACAATGAAAATGTTGCTATATTTGTGCTTGTGTATGGACAGAATTATGAATTTGTCAAAATAAAATGTTCTTATTAAAGATAGAAAGGTCATTGAGTTTGGCTCATTGGCCATTTGTCACACACACCACGGCACTGGGTAAAAGCCAGAGCTCCCAGTGCTCCGAGCTCCTGGTGGTCCAGTTGGTACAGACTTTTTCTCACAGTGAGACAACGGCCGCTGGCTGTAAGGAACTCCAGCAGGGAGCAATATTTGTTTCTCTCACGTAAACACAATAAGGAGCAGTTCCGTTCACCCAGAAAGGACGGCGCTGCTGGCTGGTACATGTAACTAAGCATGTCCCAGGGGTGCCGGCTGTCTTTGAGGGGGAGCTTGAGAACGTCCTCTATGTCTGACCCCAAGTTAAAGGATGCAAAATGCGGTCCTGATACTGTCACTTACAGTCCAGACTTAGCTATTTTTACAGAGACTATAAAACTGGGCACCAATAACTTCCTCAATCTAATGAGGAATGGTTATTCTGCTAAATACGGGCATTTATTAGCTAAAGCTGTGGCATGTCACTGGGAACTATTCTGTATTTTAGAAAGGACTGTAAACACATAAAGTGGGAACAGGAAATAAATTGTCCAATACCCATGTCATTGAAAATGTAAAAGTTATGTAGGCATTACAGAATAATAAAAGACAATTGCATGATAATGAGTGCTGAATACAGATGGTGTAAATATATTGCGAATAAGATATTTTTAAAGGTTGGGTGTCATCACCTCTGTTATTTTTTTCTTCCTGTCCTACAGAAGTGTCCATATCTAGTTGGATTGTTATTTATAATTTTGTAAATTCTTCCTATAAGTACAGATATGCACTCAACGGCCTCTTTATTAGGTACACCTTTTCTTTAAAAACAAAAAAAATCTGATAGCTTTAACAAGCTGGGCCATTCTCCTCTGATATGTCTCATTAATAAGGTGTGTTCAGCACCATATGCATTACTTTTTCGTTAATCGCACAATTTCCTATAAAGTCTCGATACTGCAGGCTGTTTCTGAGATGGTGAAACCACCAGGTTTGGCACCAGCAGTCGTAACACATAAAAAACTACTTACATCATGCAATTCAGCCATTCTAATTTTTAGCTGCACAGTGACCAGACCTCTTGAAGCTTTGAATGCCATATTTTTTTGAATTACAGCCACGTGATTTGCAGTTTAGGGGAACAGACTATTTGTATAAACAATCAGGTAGGACTATTCCAGTAGTGGCCATTGCATGTAGTATGCATTGCACTGCATTATGGAGTATAGTAATACTCAGTCATTTCTCCAGAACTCTGGTTAGTCAAACTAACATGTTGATTTTTAGTAGGTTGGTAGTCTTTTATAATCAATTTGTGTTGTTCTCACAAAAATGGCAGTATTACCTTGACCTGACTAGAAGTGAATGGTTTTATGGGACGATTTGACTCACCATTTATGGTGACACGTGTATGGTGATTCTGTCTCATACCATCTCAACATATTTACAGAGAGACTAAGATCATGTTCCCAGATGGAAGAACAGGGTCCTGCCTGTCAGTCCCTTCCGCTTCAGCTGCCACACGCCTGTGTCCACAGCGCTGACATGATTCAGGCCGAAGACTGACTACGAGGTACGTAAATGAGGTGGGTTTAAAGAAGGTTCAGTGATTAGCAGCCAGGATCCAGGACACAAGTCTAAGCCAGATACTGTGTGAATAAATCTAAAGACAAGTTTGGCAGCCATCTAATAAATTCAAATCACAGAGCCAAACCAGAGAACTGAGAAATGAGACACAGATGCAGGAAACCCAAAAGCCCGACCGAGAACCAAAACACCAAGACTAAGTGGGTAGAACTAGACCAGCAAACTGAATTTTAGATGTCTGACTTAATTCGGTGAGTGTGTCCCTACCAGCACAGACACCACAAAGCACTGGCACTGCTGAAAATTGGCAGTTGGAATTAATTCCTTATTGATGGAATCTTGTGATTGTCAGGTGGTCATGGTCAATGTTGGCAATGAGGTAATCCATCCATAATGGCCGTTTAAAATGACACAAATCTGCTCTTATGGAAAAGTGGATGCTCTGCAGCAAATTGTGTGTTAAATCAGACTCAGAATCAAATTCATTCACTGTTTCTCAACTGGTGGACTGTGACCCAAGAGTCAGAAAGTGTGTGATTAAAAAAGAAAAACAAATTGAGTTGTTTTTTCTAATGTCACACTTTGCTTTTTTGACAGTGCATGAACACATTGTGCTACTCTCACTGCACTATTTGCATTTACTATTACTGCATTTTTTTGGTACAAAACCAAATCACTGGGATTGTGATTTAACTACCAAGGGAAACGTGTCCCAAGGCTTAACCAGTGCTGATGTAAATCTGTACCCTACCCCGCACCTGTGGCATAAGAATTTCTCTGTGTTCATCCAAACACATGTGACAATACAATTACAAACCTGAGAATTATTTCGAGTTGCTTGCTCTCCACAAACTCAGCTCATTGAAAAAAGACAGCCACTAAGATGTGACTCAGCTCAAGTTTTAATCAGTCTGGAGGTGAATCTTTGGAACAGGTGGTCCCCCGAGAGGGTGCTGTTGGTGAGTCTTGTAACACGCTTCCTTACTTCAGAGTCAGGCAGGTCGTCACTGTAGCTGAGATTGCTCCCAGAATTAATTAGATGTGCCCAGCAGGGGTTCAGTTCACTTCCCTCGATGATTCCATATTTCATACAGGGTGCTAATGGTTTAAGATGTTAAATAAAACCTTTTAATATGGGCAAAGAGAGAACCTGCAGGGTAATACAAACTGAAAATTAGCACAACAGCGACATCAACTGGCCATTAGTTATAGTTTTCTTCAGCCATGTTTAACGGTAAATGGGGGCTATTGGACCAGTGTATTGCATTATAGGGGAAAGTATAACTAAGGTTAAAGGACTGTATAATACTATAAAAATTATAAAGGACAATTAAGAATAAAATTAAGCTTCAAAATCCTCAGTCAGACCCCACATTCATGTAAATCCAATCAATTGATTATTATTTAAATAGTACCGACAAGTTATATGTAGTTATAGTGATATTTTTTTTTTTCATCAGAACAACTCCATTCAACAAAGTACATTTGATGAATGTATAGGGTAATACATATATTTATTTTGCGTTTAGTTGTTAGGGATTATTTTTAAATAAATTTAAAGTTAATGTTTTTTTATGTAAATGTGTTACAATCCCTGGGGCCTACTCACCAGCAGGATTAGTTGGTTAGCCAGCTATTTCTGGTTGGGCTTACCAGTACCACTGAAAAAGTTAACTTTTCAGCTGTGTTTGTCATTATGCCAACAAATGCTTAATAGCAAACCTACCAAATATGAAAATCTAATTAAACCTTGAATGCATAGGCCTACATTACAGGATTTTTATTTCTTTAGGGACCCAAATGTAGAGTGAATAGAGATGTCAATACACTAGATGGGATTCAGAGTCAGGGACTTAAGCAGAGGTCGATAAGCTGGGAAAACTATCCTGGGAGTGAAGGGAAAGACAAGCACCCGTGCAGACATGGGGAGATCAATACAAAAAGTCACAGTGAAAAAGGGATCAGGGCACACATTCCAGGGACAGGGGATCAGGAGAAGCACAGGCAGAAAAGCACACAGGGGGGGTCTCAAACTGGGAATGCAGGGCAGAGAAGTGCTTAGTTACTGGACATCGGTCAACAATATCTCACACTGAGCAGATTGGTCAAACTGGTTTTATAGGTTAGGTAGTTAACGAGATAAAGTGCAACTGTCAGTAGCTGTTTAAAATTTGGGAGGAAGAGACTGGGTGAGTAGGTGTGGCTGCAGCATGGTCTCAGTCCAGGAGGGAATCAGGAGAGAAACATGGAAGACTGGAGATTCTGTAATGAATGGGTAACCGTAACTAATACGCAACCAGGTTGATTCTTCACAGGATCTCGAATGGCCTGATGTAATGCAGGGACAGTTTCTTTGTGGGGAGATGGGGCTTTATGTCCCAGGAGGACATCCATATTCTCTGACTGGGCTGGCAGAGTAGGGCAGGGCAGCAGCAATGGATGGCAGAGGGGGTTTGTCGCTATACAATGCAAGACAGCTGTACATGCACTGCTTCCCAGACTTAACCGCTCATGTGACCTTCCGGAAACACTCTGAGGTCCAACTGTAATCCTTGGGACAGAGCATCTGCATTGCTGGTCTTTGAACCTGGCACATAAGTTATCATGAAGTAGAGCCATTTGATAAACATGGCCCACCAAGCTTGTCGGGGGCTCAGACATTTGGTATTACATACATACTCAAGTTCTTGTAGTCAGTAAATAACTTGGAAAGGATGTTTGGTTCCCTCTAGCCAGTGTCTCCAAGTCAACCTATTAGCTAATAATTCACGGTTACCCATGTTGTAGTTACATTCACCACCCGAAAGCTTGTGTGAATAAAACAGACAGGGATATAATTTGACTGCTCTGACACCTATCTTTGATGCATCTACTTCAAGCATAAAAAGCATCTCAGGGTCAGGTTGGTGAAGTAGAAGCCTGAGTGAACAATTAATCAAGTTGTTCAAAGGTGGCATGGTTCTCCATTCCAGATAGTTTGCTGACCCGAGGCGTGAGTTATGGTGGTGAAGGCCAAAGGTCATAATGAAATAATCGAAGTGCACCCTAGTGGTGATGAAGGTGGTCTTCCACTTGATCTCATCCTGGATCTGAATAAGGTTATACCTACTCTCTAAAGTTAATTTTGTGAACACTTTTGCCGTTCTAATTTGTTCCAAGGCAGCCAGCTTAACTTGCCGTGTTACTAACTTCAGTCAGGGCATGGTAACATATACACAATCTCCAGTCTTTCTTCTCTGTGAAGAAAAATCCAGATAGTATAGGAGTGGTGGATGGCTGGATGAAACTGTACTGCCAAGCCTCATCTCTGTATTGCCTCACACTACTGCATATTTGCAAAAGACATATTTTGCTAATTTATTTGCAATTAGAATTTAATAGCATATTATATGGACAAACATTTTTGTTATTGATAATGCTATTTAAAGAAATATGGATGTCTTCTGTTCTAAGTTCCTTATTGTACAATAGATAGATAGATAGATAGATAGATAGATAGATAGATAGAGACAAGAAAATCCATTAGCCTGTCATGTCTATGTGTGAGGTACATATTTTTCTTGGATAGCATATAATATTTCTGCAGGTTACTCGACCTGTACTTCCATAATGCTACCCACCTCAAGCTACCACAGACGTTGTGCATTGCATTTTTCAATGGACACTTATGTTTTGTAATTATTTCACCAATGTTCCCTGCATCTCCTGTATTGCCCTAGTCCCTAGTGTTTGATTATAATTACACTCACCTGTTCCTCGTTGCCCCTGATCTCTTGTTTTGTGGTTGATTAGTTATAGCTCGCACGTGTCCCTTGTGTTGCAGCCCTCCTTATTTAAGTACCTGCCCTTACTCTGTTCCCCTGTTGGTCACTGTGCTTGTTCCTGTGCTGTATGTGTTTCTGACTGTTTTTTTTGGATCCTGTTGATGTTCTGCTCAGTTTTTGTTCTACCTACTGTACCTGCCTACATTAGACCCTTCATTGTCCCTTTTGTTTCTTTTTTGTTTTGTATTCAATTTATATTGAAATCCCCTTGTTGTCTGTAAGCTCTGTGGGTCATCATTTATCATGTCTCAGCTCCACAACAGTTCCACACAACACTGTACTTTCCAATATTAATATGTATTTCTTACACAGCTCACTTGTGACCATCAGTACCTAATAAGTAGCATTTATGCAGAATGGTCTGGGTCTGTTCATAATTCTCAGATCTTCAAAGAGTCTGAATTATGTGGCACCTAGAGTCAGGTGCATGAACTGTTATGACAAAGTATAACTTTTCCCTTCAAATGTTTACCAAATGTTCTTAGTGGTCAGAATTTGCACTACAAGAAAACAAGTCAGAATACAAATGACCTTTCATGCTCCTAAGACGAGATTCAACATTTACTTAAGATGTATCACTGTCATTTGTGCAGTTCTCTAAAATGTATAAAGAATATAGTGTGGGAGACAAGTGGGTGATTCACGCTACAGGTATTTTTTGAAGCTGAAAGAGAAAAGAGAGGGAATAAAAAAAAAAACAATGTAACATCAATGAACCTTTAATTTACTGTCTGTGTGAAACGCAAGGGCCACTTAGCAGCCGACCAGGAGGAAGGTCACGTCAGTAATTACAGAGCTGGTTCTGACCGGTTCTGTTTGGCTGAGCACGGAGAAGACAGTAATTATGAACCTTTGTTCTTATCTCATAGAATGATAAACATGAAGTATAAAGGAGCTGCGCAAGAAAATAATTTTGGGCACCTGTATGCTGCACAGTGTCCCGAATTACTTGATGCATCAAATAACCTAACAAAAAATAGCTGGCCAGCTCACCGTGTAGCCACTCCAACTCCTGTCGCTCCTGCTCCATGGATTCCCGTAGCCGCTCCCAGGCCAGGTGGTCCTGCTCCTGCTGCTCCTCATACATAAATTTGCTTTTAAATACTATAAATGACATACAAAGCAACAACAAAGTGTATATAATGATTAAAATATCGCCTCTCCCTATTTAGACAGACCTCCCCAACACCAAAGGGACCAATTAGCTAGATAACTGGACAGTCTTGCAGCAATCAGCTGCCATTGCTCCTGCTGACAAACAGTCCAAGGAAACGGATAAGACTCTTGCAAACAAGCTAAGTAGCTATCGTTGTTGGTGGCCCTAAATGACCATGAACAACACACTACATTCCCGGATACTTGGGGTATGTGTGTGTGTGTGTATATATATATATATATATATATATAGTCACGTCGGGCAGAACACAGACAGCGGGACCCAGTAATGCAGGTAACAAGGGGGCTTTAATGAGGCGAGCTGAGGAGGATATGAGGGATGGGAACCTCAAACCAGAGAGACGGGATCTCAACCCCGGGCAGTGGTGTTCCGAGGGGTCAGGCGAGGATCGTGGTCGATGGTTGTTCCAGGGGTCAGAAGCCGGTGTAGTCAGTCCAACGATGACAGACAGGAAACGAGCACACGTGGAAAGGGGAGACGTACACAGCGGGGGTCGGCAAGGGAAGCAGGTCACGCACGGGATCTGGACTGGGGAGGCAAGGGAGAGAGTTAGGGAAGGCACAAAAGGCAGACAGGTAAGGTACGGGTAATCGGGTAGACGGTAGACAAGAAATAGGTTGGTAATGGTCATGAACAGGAGCGCAATACTTTGCGTTGGTTGGTTGCGTTGCGGGGTTTATATCAGGTGCTCGGTCAGTCCGATCTTCGTTGCACCTGCTCGGTCCCATTATAAATAT
>JABFEB020000084.1:38612-59137 GCA_019775895.2 Stomatorhinus ivindoensis | reverse complement strand
CCCCCCCCCCCCCCCCCCCCCGGCCCACCGTTCATGTCCGTCGGAGGAGCTTCTCCAGCCTCTGCAGCCGGTCGGCTCGGAGCTGCCGGAGGGTGCGCAGAGCTGGCAGAGAGCGCCGTCGCCGGCCGTACCCCAGCGGGCTGATCTTCTCTATGGGAGCACTGCCAATGCGCAGCTGGCTGTTGATCTTGTTCAGCCGGTCCATCAGGTCATTCATGGCGCAGGTGCTCAGAGAGCAGCTGGACCGCTTGGCCTGGCCGTTGGAGCTCTTTGACCTCCTCACCCGTGTGTGGATATCAGTGCTGGAGAAAAAATACAAAGGAGAGAGGAGTTTACTCGTGGAGTCAAAGCGCTGCGAGCCTGGCCAGTTCCCCTCAACATGAGGAACTGCTAATAGTACGCTTCACTCGTACTTTCTGTCATGATTTTAAAAAGTTTCCTTGCAAAAAATAGAACTGACTCATTAAAGGAAACTTAGTCTTACCTTGAGTGAGGGCTAAAGGCATCCCTGACATCTTCTGGTTTAACCAACTGCACCACATCTCCCATTCCACTTAAGTCTCGTTTCGTTCTGCTCTGCAGCCAGACGCTCAGTCTGCCAGGGAGTGAAAGGACTTCATTAGGAACCGGCACACAGTACACTGTTGCTGGGCTAGTATAAAATATGGCTGAGCTGCCAGTAAAACAGCAGGACCTGACAGGATCAAACTAATAATAAATGAATTAGGAATTAAATCCGCTTACCTCTTTTTCATCTCTGAGCTTAGACCCGGCTTGGCACCTTCCACACTCAGCGTAAATGTTGCGAGCAGAGAGCAACACAGGGTGGTCTGCAGTATCAGTTTCATTCTGACTGAAAGCTGTTGGAAAAACGACCACTTGTTACTCATTCATTCATTCATACAAAACATGCTTAATATCTCAGTTACTTTGTGCTTATAATCATTCTCTGCCATGAGCTACACCTGAACTTGCTTGCACAAGAGTAGAGAGTAGAGTCCAAAAGCCAAACCGTTACCTCTTCACTTCAAAAAGACACTGAAGATCTCATTAATGCTGTTATAGAAACTGTTTTTCCCCAGAATCTCAGGGAGCAGCTCAGTCTATGGTGGAGGAGCACTTAAACTTCATTTAGTATACTATAAATTTCATTAGTATGTTTTTTTAAAACTTCACTGCACTCAGCTACAGGACATCACTTTGCAGAATCATTGCACTATGATCTAACACTGCCAGGGACAAGCTGCTAAGAATTTTTTGCTCTGTTTTTTTTCCTGAGACCTCCCATAGACATGATCAGAACTTTACATTCAGCAAGACAAGAGCTGAAACATCTTACACAACATGTCCAGATAAGTCCCTACAGAGACCCCAGGAAGAAAATACAAAAAGTTCAACTGAAATTCTGACAGATATTTAACATAAGAACTCCACATACCTGAAACTGAAAATAATCCGGTTGAATAAGGTGCTAAGAGAGACTTCTGACAAAGTATCCCAGAGCTTGAGGGATCCTATTAGTGTTGGTAGGCAGCCGTGACACTTAGCTAACAGTCTGACTCACAAAGCCGGACTTGGGAGCATTTATAGTGCAGGTGGGAGGGACTTGCGGCTCATATTCTCTCATCCCTCATCCTGACTCTTCCACTAGCCAGCATATGACTGCAAAAACATGACCTGCCTATCATAAACATAATGCTATCATATTTTCAGGGAATTAAAAAAATGTAAGTAAATTCCATACCACTGACGGTGACCTCATGCACGCCTCAGAGGCACATGCTACAATACAATTTTTTTTCTTGCTCCATAAAAATCAGCTGTTGCTTTTAAATGTTTCTTTTTATAATTCTTGTAAAGTTTGGATTAGGTCAACATTAGCTAAATTTGTTTAATCCCAAATTTATATTAATTCATGTGTGCATATGCGTGTGTGTGTGTGTGCACATGTATACATAAGTAGAAAAATAAGGAGTTTATTAATTGTTTAATGATGTAGTTCTTTGGGGAATACTGTATGTGAGATACTGTGAAGTTGACTGAGGGTTGCACTGATAAAACAAAACAAAAAGCAAATATACCTTTTTTTAATGACTCAAATCTTATAGCAAACTGTTCAACAATCTGGTATCACCAGATATTATATAAACATAAATATGGCAAAAGGAAGAATGCTTGGATATTATTATATTTATATGGATATATATATATTATACTGTGGGGACCTAAAAATCTGTGACTATAATCAAAACACTAAAAATGCCAAAAGTAAGTATGTATTGGTTACTTAGGGTTAAGGTTGGGACTGGGTAGGGGCTATGGTTCTCATAACTGAGATTAGGGTTTTGCCCATAGAAATGAATGTAGGGTTCCCACAAAGATATGAATACAAATGTGTGTGTGTGTGTGTGTCTGTATTACTGCCCTGCAGTGGTATCTCTCATGAAATTCATAATCAAAGCGTAATGTCAAAATCAAAAAGGCAGAACTTGTTTTAAACACAACCTAATCTGTTCTCAATAGATCTTTATAACATGTTTACTACTGTGATAGAGTAGTGAGTGCATTTCCGAAAGCTCAAAGTGACCTTCACCATAAGTTGTCTAGAATTGCAAATGAACGTTTGGTTGCTTGTGATTATGGTAACAGCACTTGAACTGCTTTGTAAGTACTCTGGATGTATTTTAAACAACTGATTAAACAGCCTGTGCGTGCCCGGTTGGAAAATAGCTAGGGCTAAACACATTTTCCACTTTCTTGATATGTAAATCATTTAGTCATTTGCACAGAGGGAGCCATAAAGTTTAGCTTTTCAGCATGTGACTTCACAGCTTTGTGCCTGTTTGATAAACTAAGCAATATGGAGAATCTTAATTGGACACAAAAGCATTGTTGTCGGCTGGGGTGGAATTTTACTGAATCTTTATATGTCATTCAGGCGAACAGTGATTGTGCTGTGTTAGAGAAATGATATCCTTATTTGGTAATTTTACTTGGGAAATTGCACAAGAGACAATAACGATAAACTCATGTGATTGTGTGCAAATTACTACTCATATATAGCAAATGCTGTTGTGAAGATTGTCAGGGGGCTGATTCCGATTCGTGCTGCAGTTACCCCAACTTATCGGAATGCAGGGATGGGAGAGAATCCGTACAGAGATGATGTTGTGAAATATTTCTTACATGAATCACTCCTACTGTCAAAAGACTCATAACTGACCTAGAAATTTCATGGAGTAAGGCCATAGATTTCTTCATCAATTGTTTTTGCCTTGCCAGTAGTCACAATAGGCCTTTTGACTTTACCAGACTGTGCCATCTGCCAAGATTTTTTTTTTTTATAAAATGACCATCAGTAATTATTGGTGAGTTCCATTTGAACTGGGCAGTCAGAATTTACCAGTTCTTAGTTGGAAATGCCAACTGGAATGCCCCCTGAAGTCGGAGGAACCCAACCTCAGATTCCAAGATGGTTGTGACCTTCATCCACCTAAGTGAGAGCTTTAGTTATATATCATTTATTATCACTTATGTCTTTTCTGGTTTTCATTGAATTGGTTGTACACACGGTACTCTCTACCCTGCATCTGTGGACGTGTTGCTGCAGTGTTCGTGTGCACAAAATACTGGTTAATGTGTTATCGCCTGCAATTGCTGACAATGGCTAACAATGAGTCTGGCTAGAACTGATACTGCTGATTCGGCTGATTGTGCGAGAATGCGGTTACCTTGGTTGTGACATCATTCCCAGCATAAGCCCCCCCATTGGTATGTGACACAGCTTTTAGAGTAGATTGTATCTTTCAAGCATCACCACTAACAGGACTGAACATGTGTCAGAGTTTTAAACATTAATATAACCTTGATGCTTTTTAAACTTACCCTGTGAAAATGCACAGAGTGAGAGTGGCTGAAAGGCTATTTGCAGTGCTTTTAGTCAAAGGCAGAAAGTACAAAGTAAGTACAATGGAGGAGTGTCGGACTTGTAACTAATTGGAAATGTTTTATAGCTAAAGAATTCCTGTTTATAGCACAGGCAGAAACAAACCTCCCAGACCAGCACTGATTTTCCACCATGATGTGACAACTCCTGCTGTTTGCTCTGTACATTTTGCAGTGGACGTTCATGGACCACTGAAAGTCAGTGTTGCCCAGTCCATGAACGCTTGTTGTTTTTAAACTTGAAGGTGACTCTGCTAATGTGACTTAGTGATCTGACTCGCATGACTGAGCTCTGTGTCTCATTGTATCTGGAAACCTCAATATTGCGTATTCTTCATGTTACGTGGAGAAACCCTTCTTGTTTTTGAAGACAGAGCAGACGCTGGAGTCTATATTAGGCAGGGCACAAGGCTGGGCTACACCAAAGGCTTAAGTTTGGTTTCAACATTGGTAAGGACCACATCATCCCTGACCCCCACTCTCCTAAACACACAGTGCTCCCACAATATTGCTAGGGATGTATCCCTACAATCCATCCCCAAATCTAAGCACTGGATGCATGCACACATCACTGCTGGTCTGGGAGTTTTTTTTTTTTGCTTGTGCTATAAACAGGAAAGCTTTAGCTGTAAAACATTTCCAATTAGCCACAAGTCTGACACTCCTCCATTGTACTTAATGTAGGTTAATACACAAACTTATACATACTGAGCATTCCCATACTGCGAAGGAGATGAAATACGGAGAACATGCAAACACACACAGAGCAAAGATTTGCTATAGCATCTTGATATATCTGGTTTAAAAGTTTAAAACCCAAATTAATAATAAATAATTCAGCAGCAATGATTGCAGTCGTTTATCAGTTGCTTTAAAATGATTTATGGTATCTCAGAAACTAAAATAAGACGCAACTAGGCTTCTTCACCATAATCACATTTAATAATCCAACCGTAATCAAATAAGGAATATTCTTTCAATTCGTAATTAATTCCCGTGTTTTGATTTGTGTGTTTCGGATATATAAAATCGTGTTTTGTTTTGGTTTTTTTTGTCGATGTGACACATTTCAGCGATAAGTATTTTGCAAAACCGATTTCTTATCAGTTTTCCAGCGGGAAGCACCCGCGAAACGCAAGGCCTACGCCCAAGCTGGGTCACTCTCCGCGACGCGCAGGCGCACTGCTCCCGCTGCTGTCAAACATGGCTGTGCTTTTTGGATAAAGAAAAATGTTAAATAGGCTTGTTAGATTTCCAATAGCATCAAACGATGGCTAGATTGGCTGATTATTTCATTGTGGTGGGATATGATCGCGAAAAGACAGGTGAGTTCCCAAATTTACTTATTTCAGCGTGGATACAACATTGAGAATTCCTTTTTTTGTCAGGCCATAACACTGAGACAATACTGTACTGGGATATCCAGGTTGGAGGATTGCCACTTTGCGCTTGGTGGTTTCACATTGAAATAGTAAATATTTAATACACCGTTATTCATTTGTCGGACATGAATGCTGCGATGTATGCTGTCTGCAATCAGATACAAAAAAAGAAACTAACTATGCCGTCAGATTTGGAATGTATTACAAGTATAACCAGATTAAAGTTTCCCTCAAATGAGTCGACCTGTCATTCCTTTTTCTAAGTGAATGACAAGTCGATGTGATTGCGGTAGGTTATATATACAAAGGCATGTATATCAATTCAAAAAGTTTGCCAACATTCCTACCTTTCACAAACGATGTTTACGACCTCTTTCCTGAGCCATACTCGGCAGCGGTTTAGCTGTAATACTAAACTATAGACTTACTAAACCATATACTCTAAAGCTTTTAAAAATATATGCTTTACGCTTAACAGGAGTCGGCGTTGGAAACGTTATTTTGTGTTATTTTCTGGTCCATTTTTGTTTACTTTTTCCATGTATCTTTTCGATAATTCTTTTATGCTGTTGGTTTTTTTTCTTATTTATTCCAAACACGTTGCATTGATATTTCTGTGATGTTTAATGCGGTGCTTTTTCTTTTGCTCCTGTAAAAACAACACGCTGCTCATTTAGTATAGTATTGGGGACTAGAGACAAACGGGCGCGCATGTCGCTGCTGCTGAATGGGCGCTTTCCTGGGAAACTTCCTCTGCTGTGCGAAGGCGATTCGTCATCTTTACTGCTAGGGAACATCCGTCATTATAAAGGCCGGAATGAGTAGCGCGTCTCCCAGGGGTGCGCTGGTTATACTGTATCCTACTCCGAGCAAAGGCCTAGAATTGCACGTCTCACCAATGCTGATTTGTTTTTTTTCCCCGCAAAATCTGTGCAAAGTGAAAGCGCCACATCACTAATTTCTGAAGATATGTGCAAGTTATCTTTAATAGAAAATATCTCATATCATTCATAAATTACGTATTAGTAGCATTGTTAAGGGTGGTAGTAATAGTAATAATGATAACTTTTTTTGTCAGTAGTTATTTTACATTAATTGTTTTTTCACGAGGGGGAAAATATGTCAGTTATGGCTGTACAATTATAAAATCTGTCAGATTTTTGGGTGTGCATTTAGCCTTTATTTGAAAAGAATCTCCTGTGTGGCTGAACTCGTGAAGGAAGAGCATCATGCAGTGTTAGCATGCATTAATATATGAAAACACGTGTGGAGTGCAATAATGAGTGTAATAGTTGTATTATTAAAGTAGAAAACTCACTTCGGGTAATTTACCTTTTATTGTTTTAAAATTTGTGTACTGGTCGGTTACTAGCTGGAAATGAAATATATGTATTTTGTGCAACTGGAAAAAATTACCATGCATGCATTCATCTCATATTCTAGTTAGTGTGGAACAAAATGTGTAATCTTTAATGATTGGTGTAGTATAATTGTAATATTAATACTTGTCTATAATAATGTCATAACTTGTTTCATTGTTTGTGAATTAAACAATTATTCAGAAATTAGCAAGGTAACAACCAACAGGCCATTGTTTGCTGATTACGTCAACATTTTGAGTTGGCTGTGTTTGGATAAATATGAGTACTGTACACAATCAGAAGAATTTAAAGAATTTTAGTATATATCCTTAAACAAGTTTATTCTTGGAAATACACATTTACAATTACCTTTTTAAAAATATACTTGTTATTTGCCTGTTGATTGCACAATGAGGTCAGAAACAGAAAGTTCTTATCTCATTGCTGTTTGGAAATCAGTATCTGGGTTTTTCATAACTGATGGGATATCAAAATCCTAGGTTTGAAAAGTTCTTTGCAGTCATGTGGTTGGAAAAAAATCAATTGAAACATGTGTCCTAATTATTTATTAAATAAGTAATGTGTCCTTGGTAAGAGTAGGACTCAAATAACAAGGAACAATCTGGTGCTGAAAGGAACCAAATATTTCTGTCTTTCTATGTTTGCAAAATATGCTGTCCTTGCAGAATCTCTCTAAAAGTCTTAAAATATATAAATTTTCAATGTCTGATCTTTATAAATACTTCATTCTTAACTATCAGGTAGATGCTTAAACTTTCAGTTGAGTTAACCTTTTCCGTGCTGTGTGATTTATTAATGACCTACAGGCTATGTCCGACCATGGCCATTTGAGCCTAGTACATGGAGAATATCAGTAACATTAGCTTGCAATGTCGCAAACTATAGACCAAACACATGCCTTGCTGCAAAGTTTGAAAAGTTGATTGGCTCAAGGGAGTCTGATCTGCTGGTGAGGCTAAGTGAAAACAGTGAAGGTAATAATCAAAACAAAGCATTTTCGTTTTTTTTTTTGTTTGTTTTTCCTTAAAGATGTAGAGAGCATTACCCATACAAATGGTTTTGATTCAGGGTGTAATTAATAACTTAAATAGTTTAAGCAATCGCTGGGCAGGTGGGAGCAATTACGTTGTGCACAAGGCTTAGGGATTATTGCTGTACAATCACTTGTTCTTGTTTAGCGGCAGTAAAAAAGGATTTTCTGCTGTCTTGATTTGTGAATGTAGTGCACATTCCTGCGGTCCATTATCTGGGGGTCAAGACAGATTCTGCAAAGGGGTTTGAAATGAAGTGAATCATACCAAGTGATTTACTTTAAGATGACCTTAGAGTATGTGTACCAAACTTAAGATTGCGCTTTTGAAAATAATTCAGATGAAGAACATTCTAAATATACAGGTTACTTTTTAATTGGTAATCACAGCCAAAAGATTGTTACTTAAAATAATGACTAAGACTAAGCTATAATATTCATCCATCCATCCATCTTCCAGCTGCTTACCCTAGTCTGGATCGCAGAGGACCTGAAGCCTGTTCCAGTTTGTGGGTCATTTTGATTGGGTCACCAGTCCACTGCAAGGCACATACATACACATAAAAATGGGCTATTTAGTGAAGCTAATTGCTTGTCTTTGGAAATCCAAGTATCTGGAGGATACCCAGGTGACATGGGGAGAACATGCTAGTTCCACATTTAGAACAGAGGTGAGCTTTGACCCACCATCACTGGAGGTGTGATGCTAGCATGCCATCCTCTAATATCAGCCATCTACAACTAATAAAATTTAAAAACCAAGAGCTTGCTAAAATCTGAACTTTGCTGTCCGCCTCATGGTTTCTTCATTAAAACCATAATAGCTCCAAGGCTAGGAGCAACAAATTATTAAATGTCTTTTAATTATGTTTTGTGCGCTGTAAAATATTATTAACAAATTTATCATTTCTTTGCAGTGAAGTCTTTAGCAAGCCAGCCTGTGTAATGTAGTCACAGAGACACAGGCTAGCCAGCCAACCAACCTGTGTAATGAAGTCACAGAGACTCTAGTCAGCCGATTAGCCTGTGTAATGTAGTCACAGAGACACAGGCTAGCCAGCCAACCAACCTGTGTAATGTAGTCACAGAGACACAGGCTAGCCAGCCAACCAACCTGTGTGATGTAGTCACAGAGACACAGGCTAGCCAGCCAACCAACCTGTGCAATGAAGTCACAGAGACTCTAGTCAGCCAATTAGCTTGTGTAATGAAGTCACAGAGACTCTAGTCAGCCGATTAGCCTGTGTAATGTAGTCACAGAGACATCAGTTAGTGAAGCAACACATTAAGCAAAAGGTAGGCCAGTATAATCAAATAATCCAGTACGCATTTGCTAATTGGTTATGAATGCTTTTCAGTTAGCTGGATACCTTATGAAGCTGACATATCCCAATTAATATTCCAGTTAATTATATCATAAATTTATAATTAATATTATAAATTCTTTGTGATACTCTGACTGTCCTTTGTATATGTTATGATGCAGGTGTGTAGGGGCACTTAATTTTTAAATCTGAATAAAAATTTTTTTTGATGATCTGAAAAAGCCATGAAATGGCTTGGTCTTAGTGGGGTGGTTTTCTGTTCCATTGATAAAAATGTGTGTGTCTGTGTGTGTGTGTGAGCGCGTATACCTTACCTTATGGGGACACAGTGTCTAATATATGAAAATATATATGAAAAAAATATATTTATTTTTTAAAAAATAAACATCTGTGACTGCAATGAAAAAAACGAAAAATACCAAAAGTCTTGTATTTTGCTTGGTTACTTACGGTTATGGTTCAGGCTGTGTAGCAGTTAAGGTTGTCATAGTTAGCGTTAGCATTTTTCCCATACAAATGAATGAGTGGTGATTTGTTTACCCGACATGTATGTGTGTGTGTATAGGTTGTATTTGGGACATGATGGCTATACCATTTAAATCGGTGGGTTTTGGCGTGTGTCATGATTTCACTTGCCTTGACCTTGGCTTCCTGGAAGGACCCCCCCCCTCCCCCCCCACTTGCATTTCTGGACCTACAAACGATTCTTGCTTGAATAACTATTGCCTTGAGTCATTTAGATATCTGTTTGTCTAACCTTCTCATCCTTTATCAAAAAGTACCGGTGGACAAGGGCTGGAACGCCATTTGGCATGGTTGGTTGTGTATCTTGGCAGGGCACCAAAGTGAGCTGCTGGAGCTGTAATGTGGGGGTCAACAAGGACATGAGATCCCTCGTGGAGTGTGCTGGATGTCAGGTATATGTGCTGTGCATTTCCATCAAGCACCAGATTGACTCCTTCGTCAGAAACCAGATCAATCCGGCTGTACCCAGTATTCAAAAATCCCTTCTACATTCTGCGGGATAAAGCACAAGTACCTAGCTTTTCAGTTTATGCTAAGGCTGTGTACTTGCTTACCCTGTGGGTTTTTGGTTAGGTAATGAAGCTGTCTTACCTAGCCACCCTGGTGGCGATCATACCTTTTCTTGCATCGTCAGGCTGGAGTTGGAATGGGAGGAAAGTCAGGAAAGCAGCCTAGAATCTGACACAGGTCATTATACATACTAAACTACATAAACAATTTTCATTAATTTTGGAGAATCAAGAAGGATTAGGGTAGAAGATTTGTACCTCATTTTATCATGTAAAAATCAGTCTGTTCCTCCTTTAAATAACATAATGATTCTCTTGATAAACCCCAGGTGTGTTTTCATTCGGTACATTTGTTTGGTAACATTATATGTGCTTGTCAGGTAAAGGTCAATACAAATAAACATACTTGATTAAGACAAACCTTGTATAAATGGGTCTCCTGTGAAGATTACAACTGTTTGTAATACTTGTAGCTTTGCCATCTCCTGCAGTATGTTTTCATCATTGTCCTGGCATGGAATGTGAGAGTCTCATGGTTCATAGGTACGCTGTTCTCCAGGAACTGGTGAAAAGAGTCTGTAAAATTGTTCAGGCAATAAACAGTACTTTGCAAGAGAGAAATCCAAAAGGCTACTGTGCAATGGGCTTTTGTCATGACAATGGAGCCTTTCCTTTGAAAAATAATGTAGTATAAATGCACACTATTCAGTTTCAAAGGCATAAAGGTAATGACACTTGACTCTTTTTACACTATTAGCATTTACTAAGCAATATGACTCTGGAGCCAGAAATCACATCTGGATTGCTCTTAGGAAACCAAACATTTTGGCGATTCAAGCATGCAAGATTTCAATGAATGAATGGATGAAATCTTTAATGAGCAAATAGCACAAAACTGCAAATGCAATTACAAGTGCTGTGCAGCTGATAGGAAAATGGGGAGGTTTGCCTGGAACAGGAGCCAAATGTCAGAGCCTGCTTAGGAAACTGCTGGCTCATTCTCCTAATAAGGAATAGCTAATTGTACCTCAAAAAATGATTTATCAGCACATCATTTTTTGGACTGTTTCAGATATGTTTCAAGGGATCAACATGTTATGAATCATGAAGCTGGAAGTACATTTTCATGGACCGCCTATGTATTTTGTCAGCCAACATAATGGAAAGATTTCAGTTATGGTTGTCTGAAAATCTGTTGTCGTTAAGTAGTGTTTTTCATAGTCGGTGTTTGTTTTATTTCTTCATGACAGTAGATGATGTAATAAAAAACACACACTGTAGCGCCCAAGAGGCCCCGAACAGGTTTTTCAGATTTGACAGGAAGTTAATAACATAAATTCTCTTGATGTGATTCAGATGCTGTTGGGCTGTTTTTGTCTAGAATTTCAGCCGCATCACTTTTCAGCTACCTCTTTAAATTTTTACACAATTTAACATGTGTGCTGCAAGTTAAGATGAAATTCAGCAATTAAATAAAGCATCACTTTATAAAATATCTTAATACGATATATAGATAAGGTCTCTGGTCATGTTAGCTGAATTTCCCATTGTGTGTGTGGGCTTGTATGCGTGTCCCCACAATGTGGTAAACCCTGTGTGTGGCTGCCTGCTGAAGTGTGTGAACCTGAAAAAAGAACAGCTCATTGCTAAGGTAATTCTTATATTCTTGTCACTATTGCTTATACCAGATGGATGTCCAGTAGTAAGGATGTGATTTTTATCGAGCCACTCACCTATAGACCAAACTAGACCTGGGAATCTTGGATTCTGCCTGTATTTTAGAGATACCTGTGGACTATATGAGCAGTTTGATTCAGATCTGAGCAGAGAGTCTCCATGAGCGCTGGGCGCAAAAATAAAAGTTAAGTTAAGAATTCTTTACCCAGAATGGCTTAAAAATCCAAGCGACACAGCTTTCTGTGCAGCAAAGTTTAATCTCTGAGTTATTCATGGGAAAAAATGGATTTTCCATTAACATTAGCATTTTTTAACTGTAGACGAAGTCGTCTACTTTATATGATATGAATTGTTTTGTTTAATGCAAGTCTGCTGTATTTTCCTACCGGACTTTCAGCCTGAACTGTTGCAGCTAACAATTTATTACCCAAACGTAACATGTATTTTTTCTAACCATAAAAGCCTACATTAGAGTTGATACACTAAAATAGCTTTATAGTTAAACTCATAAAACATGTATAAGCATCAAAGTTAGGAATGGATGACACTATTAAACTGTTCCTCTTCTGCAAGATCAGCAAATGGGAAAACACAGCAGCAAGTACGAAAACACTACAATATTAGTGGCACTGAAAACGCAAAGGGTATGTACCTACTGATCATCATGCTTGTTACTGATTGGGCAGGAAACCTGTCAATCGGCCGACAGTCATAACTATGGTTAATGCGAAGGTACAGTATCTCACAAAAGCGAGTACACTGCTCACATTTTTGTTAATATTTTATTATATCTTTTCATGGGACAACACTGACAATATGACACTTTGATAAAATGTAAAGTAGTTAGTGTCCAGCTTGTTTAAGAGTGTACCCTCAAAATAACTTGACACACAGCTATTAATGTCTAAACCGCTGGCAACAAAAGTGAGTACAGCCCTAAGTGAAAATTGTGCCCATTTAGCCATTTTCCCTCCCCGGTATCATGTGACTCGTTAGTGTTACAAGCTTTCTGGTGTGAATGGGGAGCAGGTCTGTTAAACTTGGCGTTATCTCTCTCACACTCTCTCATTCTGGTCACTGGAAGTTCAACATGGCACCTCATAGCAAAGATCTCTCTGAGGATCAAAAAAAAATGTTGCTCTACATAAAGATGACCTGGGCTATAAGAAGATTGCCAACACCCTGAAACTGAGCTGCAACACGGTGGCCAAGACCATACAGCAGTTTAACAGGGAGGGTTCCACTCAGGACAGGCGTCACCATGGTCCAGCAAAGAAGATGGGTGCATGTGCTCAGCGTCATATCCAGAGGTTGTCTTTTGAAAACATGTATGAGTGCTGCCAGCATTGCTGCAGAGGTTGAAGGGGTGGGGGGTCAGGCTGACAGTGCCCAGGCCGTAGGCCGCACACTGCATGAAACTGGTCTGCATGGCTGTCATCCCAGAAGGAGCCTCTTCTAAAGATGATGCATAAGAAAGCCAGCAAACAGGCAAGCAGACTAAGGACATGGATTAATGGAACCATGCCCTGTGGTCTGATGAGACCAAAACAAGGCAGGGCACCGTATTTATCTAGCTTGCCTGCTAACATTAGCTGAATAGATTAAGGTTTACATATCAAGCCGTGACCTCGTTTTAAATCAGCAGTAAAGGTAACAAGTTATTAAAATGATGTCTGATAATGTTATACTACAATACGATAATACTATACTAATTATACTACAATACCATAATACTATACTAATATAATATAATACTATACGATTACATTAAACTACATTTAAAAAAAAAGTTTTGTTAGGTTATTCATATGTGCCATTTTCACCACTTTTAAGTGTTTTATATATATTTTTTTACAGCTAATGATATGGAGGTGTAAAAGTTATGTTGAAACTATCTGCGTGGTGCAACTGATTATTGTGTAGTAGTTCCTAAACTGAAATGTAGGGGCAGTTCACTTCCACTTCCACAGGCTATGATAAAACTTTGCGGGTGAAACCCACTGCGGAAAACTTGTAAATCTTCATATCCTTGCAGAAAGAGTGATCAGGTTTATCAGGTTCCATTTTTTTCGTGGTACTTTATCTTTGCAAATGTTAAATATAAAAGAGGGAAACAAAGACCCTCGAGTGAACAAAATAGCAAGAATATTCTGTACCTTAAATGTCAGTCTGTTCTTCCATTTGAGTGAGAATTTTCTGGAACTTGAAAAATAAAGCAGCTCGTACTGACAAACTGAATAATGATCACTTCGTTCATGGTTCCAGTTGGAGGTTTGTTCTGTATTGTGCTTTTAAATATGGGACAATGAGAAATCTCTTAAATCATGATCACTTTATTTACATGCATCATTGAATTCAGTGAAAGTGAATTTCTTCTGTCACAGTTACAGGGGAGGGAACAGGTGCATGGGGGACAACAGGAGAGAACAGTACAAACATACAAACAGTGCAGTAAGAGGCGGGTCAGTAATGTGGAGAGTGGAGCAATAAATATATTCACTATGCATACATTTGTGCAGGTTAGGAAATGTGCAAAGACCATTGATAAAAGTGCAAACAAATATGCAAATAGTGCAACCAAATGTATGAAGTTCCCCATCATTCTTGGCAAGGAAACAGGTTCTTCCAGGAGTAACGGACGTTTTCTGGGAGTGGTTGACCTAGTGAGAAATTATACGAACACAAGAGCAAATTAATCGGCATTGAAACGAATAAATTGATCTGCAATTTACCTATAAAACACAATTTATGTGCGATCAAACCAGATTTGTTTTAACGACAACGAAAATAGTCATAGCACTGTAATGTTAACATTACACCCCAGAACAAAGGTTTTCAGTGCCACTAATGTAGTGTTTTTGTATTTGCTGGTGTGTATTCGTACTTGTTGGTGTGCTTTCATATTTGCTGGTGTGTATTCGTACTTGTTGGTGTGCTTTCATATTTGCTGGTGTGTTTTGGCCTTCTGGGCTTCCGTACATATTTTTCTTATCTGCTTATTATAAATATCTTCTGGAATTGAACTTATTGTTGTGATGTACAGTAATAGTCAAATGTTTGGACATGTCAAGCTGCCTAGGAGAGTTGCATCACATGACGTGGTCACCTGACAAACACAATAGAAATAGTTTTGGATGAGTTTGACTAGAGAGTGAAGGAAAAGTGGCAAATGAGTGCACAGAATACATGTGGGACCTCCTTCAGGACAGCTGAGTATCACACATGGCCGCCTCATGGAACTGACATGGAGGACACAGTGGGGTCAGTCTGCCCCTAGAGCAGTTGGAGTTAAGGGTCTTGCTAAAATGCCCAATGGTGGGATCATTCTGCTGACCACAGGATTTGAACCAGCATCCTTTTGAGTCCCAACCCACAGAGCTCCCACCCACCCCCAACAAATTATTTTTTTAAGATACTTTTTTGGTCAGTACATAATTCCATGTCTGTTATTTTATGGTTTTCATGTCTTTATAATTATTATAAAATGTAGAGAATAAGTGCACCTTTTCTGAGGGTAGGCTTGTCCAAACTTTAGACTGGTACTGCGTTCATAATAGTTAACTGAACTATTACTGGGGAGATGGAATATGCTAAGAAAATGTGGGGCAAGATTAGAAGTCAAAATCAGAGAACACTTTCAATGCAGACTTCTGCTGTAGCAACTCATTTCTCTCCTATGGCAGAGTTTTTTCATCTGCTTTGTGTCAGATCTTAATAGTCAAATTAGTGTCTTATTATGAAAATATACAGCAATTTTTTTTGCCCAGGTACCCTTGTGTTCCCATATCCTTCATTTATTCATGATTTTAGGCATAGTCATGAGGCAATTATACATGGAAATAACAATGAACATTTAGAAAGGAAAAGAGGAGAACAGTTAGTGTATATTATTCACCTAATTGCAGTGATCAACACTTAAAATGACACTGGAATGACACGTATGGTTTCCCGTGTTGCATATTCTCTGCTTTCCTGCATTGGCTACAGACACCTCCCCATCAGCTTTGCAAGATGGGTTGATGAAGTGAACACAAATTCTTGAATATGAATAGACTATCATGACTGTGAAACACACTGCCTATTTTCATTATGGATGACCCGACCCACTTTTCTTTTGGTTCCCTGATCCGTTCCATTCAATATTTATATCTGCCAATTCTTAGTCTCGATCCAGTCTTTTAATAAATATTTAATTATACATACGTACACAGAAGGCGTTGCCGCATTTTTGTCTGAATAAACATTGTGATTTTGCAGTATTTTTCCTTATGTTTCTGCAAGGCCTAATAAGATTTGGTGTCCAAAACAATGCTCTGTTGCAACCTCTCGGAATGATGGCATTGCAGACATCGCTGGTAGCTGTTGGGCCACTTTAACTTTCCAATTTAAAGAATTCTGACATTATTGACTAAGGATATGTCAGCTGTTTCAAGCCACATGCCTCGCTTACTGCAGCCTGCAAATGAATCCTTACAATCTGCGCAACTGAAGAAGGAAATGAAATAGATCTGTCTTGGGATTGGGTTTTGTGGTAGCCGATATCAGTCAATTGCCTGGATTGGCCCCGATTCAAATCTTTGATATCAGATTGGGACATCACTCATTTCAATGGGCTGTTACTGCATGTGTTGTGTTGTTTTGATCAGAAAATCTTGCTGAAACATACCCTATAGGTATAGCCAAATATTTAAAGTTCAAAAATATGTTTTTGTATGGCAAAGTCATGTTTTTGAATGGGAGTTATTCCATATATTCATCCATATATAGTTCATATATATAAAATCAAAGTATACACTGATGGTCCATTAGACGTTCTTGCCTCATACCTGTGGCCAAACACATTGGGGTTTTTGTCAGTGTAATTCCTGTGAAACTAGAGACTCAGGGTCTAATTTTTTTAGCTGCAATGAGACTAATGGAAACAAAACACAGCCACTCGCCTTGGCCAAGTTACGATAACATGGGAGCTGCGATGTGTGATTTTGATTAGAGAGGGGTGACTGGCGTGCAGGGTGGACTGGAGCATCCTTTGAAAAAGAGAACAGAGAAATTAATGGCTAGAGCGTGTACACTGAACTGTGCACTTTTTCCCTTTTAGGATCTGAGCTTTGCATTGAGGTGAGTTTCTTAGGGCTTGATCTAGAGCAGACGTGCACCTTCACCATCATAATTCTAGTGTGTTCGGCAAGTGTCAGCAGTGGCAGCGAGCCACAGAGTGTTCTGTCTACCCTCTAGAGGTGGTGATCCCTCTGACCTGCTTCTGTCTCCCACTGGTTCTCCGATGATGGTGCTGCTGTACTGGAAACAGACATAGCCTGTAGTTTGACCCATAATTATATTGCAGTTGAGTGCCGTAACACACTTTTGCTAGGCATTTGAAATAAAGCCAGAACTGAATCAAGCTAAACCAATCTTTCGTCAAAACACGATCTTATCGTTATCAAGCAAACTGTGCGTTAAGACATTCCAGACTTAGTTTGTGTGAATCACTTTTGACCTTCATTTGGTCTTAATGTTTTGTTTTACAGTCAGGTTTCAATTTTAACTTTTCCAGATAGCATTTTATGCAGGGCTGTCTGTTATATCTACTTGGATGAACATAATCTTTTTTTCCGTTATTTGCTGACCTCTGAAATGTGAACTAATGTCAGCTAAAATAAAAGACAAAATTTTCCATTATATGTCTTGCTTACAAAATTGGCTGCATGGAATGACTTTCAACGTAAATAATTGACTGAGTAATGGTGCAATTTCAGTGTTTACATGATGCTAATTTATTGCAGTATTCCTCTTGTGGTGGTGTTAGCCCTCTAGTGGAGAGTGGGGAATAAGGATCTATAGGCTAGCCTTCCCTGCACCTGTTCATGGTGGAAGTCAAACCAGGTTAGCTAGCTTACGTGGAGATGACGAAAGTCGGGTAATAATTCTGGGAATCTCAAGCTGCATGATATGGAAGGCTGATTTATGAAGCATTTTTGCTGTTTAGAAAAAGGCCAAAAAAAATAATGAAGGATTTTCAGAGAGACGGAACATCTGTTGGAATCAAGGGAGAATTCAATCAGTCAGCATTTGTTTTGGAGACTGTAACAATCACACATTAAAACGATCCCTTAATGCAACAGGTGTAAGTGTGTTCAGCCAGCATTTATGCAGTTAATACTGTATCTATCAGCCCATAACTCTCCTGGAGTTTTTCTTCAAAACATGTTTAGATCAATGCACACCTTTGAAGAGATCCAGGAATGTTGAACTTGACCACGCTTACTTAAACCATTTGCGTAAGTGGAATTGCATGAGTGCCATTGTGCGCAAACATTGTGCAGTGTGTTATGCGCACTGACTGTGTTGAAAGATTAAGACTCTGGTTTCGGATCATGTCCTCCAAGCTTACATGCACTCTGATTGTTCCTCTGGCTGCTGCTTTTAAAGTAACTAGATGCCGAATGCGTAGTTTCATATGGCTGGTGGACAAACTCGACGAAAATCTGACTTTTTAGTGAAGAAGGAGTAGCTTAAACTTTTCATGCCTATAGGATTGAATAGTGATGCCTTGTTTATCCCTATGGGGAAATGATCTTTTCCTTTGTCCCAGCTTTCTGGCTGGGAGATACAAAGATGCATATGGTTGAATGACAAATAAGGCTTTAACCAACTGAAAACTGTCAGGTGGTGCAACCAAAAATGATTATATTTTATGGTTATTTTATTTTTTTAAATGTTAATAATGTAACCATTTAAGTGTCTTAAAAGCATTAGATATTGTTATTTGTATTCCCTGGACATGGAATTCATATGATTTTGGGACCAGTCTGCCACCGCAGGCTTATTATGACAATAACTAAAAAGTGTTCCATGGATATTTTTCGAATTTCACAGAAACATTTGTATGGGTGATGAGTTGGAACTGATCAAATTTTCAGACAGATCACTCCAACGCTGATCTTCAGACAGATCACTCCAACGCTGATCTTCAGACAGATTACTCCAACACTGATCTTCAGACAGATCACTCCGACACTGATCTTCTTGGCAGCAATGGGAGGGCAGTCGACATTTGTGATTAGTGAAAAACTATTTGATGGATGTTATTACTGCTTCTCAGAAATATATGGATGATCTACAGTTGATTTCATTTTCATGTAAATTGTACCAAAAATGAAGCAGCAGCGTTGTGTGGCAGGTAGGGGGGACAAAATGTAAGTACTGAAATTTCGGGAAAGATTACCTCAAAATTAAAGCAGCAATGCATACTGATTACAAAATATGGTAGTTTCAGACATTTGATTCTGTTATTGCGATATCTGTGAAATATTTTTTGAGTTCTTTTTTAGCCTTCGCAAAGATTTTGTAAGAGTAGACCTGATCAAATTTTGAGACAAATCACACCAAAACTGAAGCAGTGCCACAAAGTAATAGCTAAGATAAAGATGGATTGATAAATGGCTTTAACCTTGTGAACAGGATAACACTATTTGTTATTATTACTCTATTCTGTCTGATCTTTGATAGATCTTATTACTTCAGATAAACATTATATGAATGAAAAGCTACAATTGAAAATATTCCCCATGATAGACCCCAAATCAACCCAAAACTGGAACTGCACTACAGAGGACAGCAGAGAGCAGAAATGGAGCCTACAGCTACCATCTAATTCCATAGATCTATATGCAAAACTCCCAGAAATATTGAACACGTCAGAGGTTCTGTCACCTCAGGCGGTGAGTACGACGGCGTTGGGCAGGCGGACAGATCAAGCAGGCAGGAATACGGAGCAGGCAGGCAGGAATACGGGGTGGAAACAGGGTTTATTCGGGGTAGCACGCAGAACAGGACGCCAACATCAACTAACATCGGGTAACATCAGGTAACATCAATGACTCATCTGGGGAAGGTACGCTGACTAAATACACGCAGGAATCACTCGACAACAGGTGGCCACGATCAGGATCAGACGCGAGGTAATGAGGGGGCGTGACACACATGAGGCTCGGACGGGTGGATCATGACAAGTTCTCAAACTGTGGATGATTTTCTCAATATTCTGTAATAAAGTTTATGTTGATTCTTCATCACTAGCCTTTCTGCTCAGCAAATTTCATTATTCGCAGTATAGTGGCCGGTGTGGGGAACTCGACGAAACTATCATGGGGGATTTAATCCTACTGTATCCCTAGGGCTGGGTGTCATCACTGATGTCCCAGTTCACAAGGTTCCGAATTCATTTGAATTTCAATTTGATTTGATTCAATATTAACCGTGATGCCCAAAAGTTAGTAATCTGCCCAAATTTGGCATATCCTTATGTTTATTAAATTCGTTAGCAGAACACGCTACATGCTCCTGTTTTGGTAAATCATGGAAGCTATAAGCACTAAAGTGGAGGTGAATAAATCCACAGCTCAGCAGCCACAACATCTTTTGAAAGGGGAGATATTGTAGACTAACAAGTTAAAAAGACATCAGTGTTGTAGCACTCCTTTTTGAAGTTTAACATCAGATGTTGATTAAACATGTAAATTCAACATATCTTTAACTTTTGGGCTTCACAGTACACCTTTCTTTAATACTTGAGATGTACTACTAATCTGCTTATCAGACTGTTTACTTACACCTACATTCATATAATACCAAAAAGCCGGCTTCCAGACAAATTATTACATCCATACATACATAAGAACATAAGAAATTTACAAACGAGAGGAGGCCATTTGGCCCATCAAGCTCGTTTGGGGAGAACTTAATAGCTC
>JABFEB020000082.1:2754175-2764940 GCA_019775895.2 Stomatorhinus ivindoensis | reverse complement strand
CATTTTTTTGTTCGTGACCGTTGTGGATTGTCTCTTGTTTTGTCTGTTATGCCCTTCTGGCCGAGTTCCTTAGTTACCTCGAGTTCTGTAATAATGACACGTAGCACTGTAACTTGGTCCGAAATGGTGCCGCCTTTGGTCTTAATGACAAGGCCCCGCTTCATCGATCCGGCTGCTCTCATCATACACGGGTTTTACGAGGACGCCGAGCAGGACCGCTGATCCTGTACACATGTACTTCGAATCATGGGAGCTGTAAATCCAAGTCCCACTCGTCGGTCCGCTCAAAATAGCGCAGACGTGGACACAATAATGACACAACGTAATGATACCGGCATTCATCGGCTCCCCATAGCGCACAGCTTTTTATTCCTCTTACAGGTTACGTGACGTAACACGGACTCTGGCTATAAACGTTTAACGTTCACGTCCAGTCAGAGAGAATGCCAACAGCAAAGGATAATTCCAGACATAGGACGCTGGGATTTTAGCGTGAGGAACGTTAACACGAGATGTTCCAGAAAGCATGTGCACAGAGACATTCAGGTATGAAATGCCTGGGTAGTTCAAATAGACCAGTGAAGAAGTATCTTCAGATATTCATTCAGGTCCTGCAAAGGTCTGACACTGGAGTAAAAACTTCTAGGTTTGGGTGCATTTTTAAAACTCTAGGAAAATATATTTTGTGCTAAACTTTCTCTGCCTGTAAATGGGGGGAAAAAAACATTTTTCAAAACAGATAAAATATTTCATGGCAAATAAACATTTAGCCATTAACCCTGTAAATACAGCATTTTCTCAGCTGAGCAACACTGAACACAGATCAAGCAAACACAATAGACAGGCACGCTCATATGCACGCACACACACAAGCACACACAAACACGCACGACGTCGAGACGGATGTCACGGTCACCACAGACAGAACCAGACGGCACACGCCAGCGGACGCACACGCTAGCGGACACACAACACGTAGTGGATTACAATACCTGTGATTTAGGGCATTCCTGTGCGCCGAAACGAAATGATTGGCATCAAAAGAAAGGAAAAAAAATGAGAATCATCACACATGTCACCTTTTCAAACCCAGGTCATTGACACCAAAAGCCGGAGGTTTTAAAATACGAGGCCCAGGATGCTTCGATAACTTTCATGCAAGCAGAGAATTAAAAAAATACAAAACAAATATAAATAATCCATCATGACAAGGAAGCTTAAACCATGTGGTCATAAGCGACTATCTAACGATCTGGAAGCGTGCGTCAGGCGACAGGCATAGCAGGGGAATCCTATAAAGCGTTATGAGTACAATCTGGCAGAAATATTTCAGATTCTGCTCGTACATCTTGACCACATTCACCTCCTGGCTCATAACCCTGCTTTGCTGGAAAAATAACAATAACATTTTTTTGTTGGGAGGACTGGAAATGATGCGGTTTCTGACCGGGAAAAGGGAACGTTCTGTACTCTGAAGACACGGAGTTTAAGAAAATCGCACAAAAGCAGCACCTCTGGTTTCACCTGATTAGTTTGAAATGACTGAATGGAGAATGTTCTGGAAGTCAAGGCTGACACAAGGGTAGTTTGGCTTAAAGCACAGTCTTCTGTTCATCAATAAGTCAAAGGTTTTAAGATGAGGAGTGTAGTGGGCATCTTTTCTGCCTCACACCTTCAGACTGAGAGGTCTCGAACCCATTCACACTGTGCCCCAGCATGGAATGGACTGGAACAGGCTTCAGTCGCCCTATGACTTTATCTGGGGGAAGTTGTTTGAATACGGGTAGGTGGATGGATGGAAAATGTGACCGCAAGATAACAAGCACGGCATTAGCAAATTTGCTTTGAAAGCTCAGCGTTTACAGTATCTAATGCTACGTTTGATTATCTCTCTCAGAGTTGTAACTTGGAGAAAATCAGTCATGAAAGTGTGTTGAAAATGTCACTTCCTGTCTGAAACACACCCCTTTTCCGAAGCTGATGTTGGAGAGCATTTTGTTGTATGACATTCTGCTGTCTTATTTCAACATGGCGGCTTACACAGTCCACAGTAAGGGTTTTGCTGCTTCTCTAATTAATAAATACCTCAAAAGTATTATTTTGTTAAATGTATTAAAAGTAATAAATGCAGTTGGGCTCAGTCTATTTAGAGAATACTATAGTTTTTTGTGCTCAGACAACAACAACAATGTTTGTGGAGGCAGCCATTTTTGTTCCAAGATGTAAATTCTGAGGTGCATGATGCACTTCATCAAGATAACCAGTATATGCCAACCTGCCAGCAGCAGACCTTTCTAAAAGGAAGCAAGATCAAGAATGTGAATTTTCTTTACTAACTTCCACTGAGATTTTGCATGACCCGCAAAATAAACTTGCAGCTGAATATATCAAGGCAATAATATCAAACAGTAATAAACTAAATCTAAATAAAGCTAACCCTAACCTCACTAGGCAAACCACATCATAAACTAAGCCCATAAGGCAAACCCCTCTAAAGGAAACCCCAGAAATGCACTGCATTCCATGATTACCAAGAAGCAATTCAAAAAATGTACCTAATTTGGTCTTAATAAATGATATGAAAAAATCTCTCACCTTTAGTCGTAAAAATTCCGAGCGATGAAAAAACATTTGTTACGCTTGCTGTCTTCCGGTGCCAGATTTGTTGACATGTAATATAATATGATTATATGCTATTTTTTGCCGTTTTCTAAAATAGTTTTTTTAATTATCCGTTTTTTATGTGCATAAATACTTTATTTCCAAAATGACTGCACAGTTTTTCAGTACGATTAAAGAAGTGGATACTAAATAAAAGCATTGTGGGATAACACAACCCGTTATTGACTATCAGCATACGCATTGACATCAAACTAGCCCGAACCCAGCAACTGCAGATCGTGGGACGGTGCAAGGCTCCATTTAACAAGCAGCAAAGTACTAATTCATGGACAGGATTTTTTTTTTTCCCCCACCAAAAGATCAGGGACAGAGCAGAAGGGAACGAGTCTCCCAGCCACAACCGATATGTCTGCATAAACATGTCAAAAGATCAGGAACGAGGGTCTTGCCGTTAACAGATAACCCTAAACCCTGCACAGTCCTGTAGGAGGGCCCTACATCTACCCAGGAATGCAGCCCAGACAGACGGACGCATCTTTTAAAAGCAAAATCCAGAAACGGCTCAAAAAAAAAAAAAAAAAAGAGTAAAATAAAACTCATGTCCAGTACTGCAACGCTTTCTACAGCATAAACCAAAATATCTACGTGTGCTTAATATCATTGGTAAGGCAGGGACAGAACTAGAGCAGACAGCAAATAAAGTGAAAACAGAGAGAGAAAATAAACAAGCCAAAATCAAAGGGCTATATAAAAGCGGGCCCAGAACCTCACCGTGTGGTACGTCCGGGGTAGCGGAGGCTTCCCGACTGGATATGGGTCAACCGTATCGATGATAGTTTGCCTTTCTCCTTTTTGATTAATTTTCCGGAACCTTCTGCGGGACTGCCGGTGTGACGCTTGCCGTTGAAAATACTCCTCATTTTCATCCATATAGTCGACCTGGGAAGACATTTTCGGGTAAAGCTCGGGAGAAAGACGAAATACAACAAAGTAGGAGAAAATCATATTTCAGCACCGTGCCCCAACATGATGCTGATTTACCTGTTCGCCTGGTTGTCAGGCGACGGTCGGGATATCTGCGTTTGTAGCTAGCTTGCTGAAGCACCACCGAGGGGCAAATGTATAGGAACACATGGTCCCTTCCAGGTAGAAGACCAAACGACAGACACGGCGCTAAGAGACACTCAAAACTAACCAATTTTACAGGAGATTCAGCAAATCCCTACTCACCCCCCCCCCCCCCACCCCCAGGCACAGAGATTAATTTCTCCAGTGAGCAAGGAGGGGGGGAATGAAAAGAGGGGTGCCAGCGGTAAATTAATCAGAGAAGACGCGATATTTCCCCCATCGTCCAGGGCATCCAAGAAATCGTACGCTTAGACCGCGCAGATCACTCCCGAAGTCCCAAAATGCCGCACGCATAAACTATCATCGCGCCCAGATCCTTGACCACAGCCGTCTCGATTCGAGCAGATGGCACGTCTATCGGAAAACGAATCGACGCAAGAGTGAAAGAGGAATCAGAAGATGCTTTTGCCCACATACAAGATTCCTGCGTCTCCTTCACTGCAGACGCATTTTTTATTTGCTCCCCTCACAGCATACTGCCTTCTGCAGTAGACATCTCCGTACCGCAGTATCCGCTGCTATGGCAACTGCTGATTGCTATGGCAGCGCGGATTGCTGGCGCACGACTATGAGCCCATGGAGCCCATGACTGTGTTAATGTAACTCGAGCCGCGCTGGAATAACTGTAGGGCAGCTGGATTACATAAAAGGCTGAATCACCGGTAGAACCTGAACCAATTAATCCCACGCAGACGATACTAACGAGGGGGACGAGAAAACTGCTGCGTGCCGACCTCACGAGGAAGGCCACGAAAAGCCAATCGCGAGCTAAACTTCATCGACATTAATCAAACATCTGTAGAACATCTCTGCAAAATCAACCTACTGGGAGATACCTGCCTAGTGCCACCCATGTAGCAACAGCTCAAATACAGCAGAAACAAACGGCAATGGATGATCAATGGTTCTTGATTTTTTTTCCCCTCCCCTTTAATGCAGAGTGTCCAGATTCCCCCAGACTATAAAACGAAAACATAGATCCCTGCTCAAAATCTGTGTTAATCTTAGCAATGAGTGGCAATGAGAAGTGGACAATTCAAGTCCAGAAAGTAAAATCCAGACCAAGATTTAGTTTCAACCAACCAGATTAGTACTCTGTGAATATGACACTATCTACTTAACAGGTTGGTTGAAACAAAATCCTAGTCTGGATTTTTACTTTCTGGATCGGCAATGTCCAACTTTGGTGGCAATTATCTTGCAAAAGTGCTCCCCAGTGACTGGGGGTGTAAACACTCTACACCAAGGACTCCACTGAGGTAACAAAGCCATATTCTTACAACACAGATTTCCCATAATCCCCACAACTAACAAACAGTCTTGTAAGAGTAGGAAGTAGGTATTCAAACTATCTGAGGAGTTCATCTTCCTGAAATAGAAATTTCCTGATAAAACCCACATACGTCATATATGTTCAATTTCCTGATACAACCCACATACGTCATACATGTTCAACTGCAATTCAGAGAAGTTTTGCTACATCAGAGGCAGAACCCAAAAGACTGAATACAATATCATAATATAACAAGGACAATATAATAAGTGTCTTCAAAGTGAGTCACCGACTCAAACACAGAAAGGGGCTTTTTCATTTCTCATCTAAAAAGTCCCTTTAATTTCATAATTCCTCCATACTACTGTAATTATTAATAAGCTACTTGCTACATTTGGACAAAACCTCTGTAAACTCCAGAAAAAGAGAGGTTTTCATGCATTGGTCAATGTCCGGGAGCACTGTTGACACCATGAAACGCCACAGAAAAAACCTTTTAAACGGTGTCATTAAAAATTCCCATGTATGCGATGAGCTAACTATGAAGCCAGAAGCATGGCATCCTCATGTCACACGCCTAAGATCATCACTCCAGGAAAGAAGGCATTAAAATTTAATTACCGGTACGTTAAAGAGAGTTCAGTGGGGAGAAAGATGCGTGACTGCCAATCTGAAAAGGATTCTGGGCTGCAATGTGTCAGAAGCAGGTGACTGGGGGTGATATGATCTGGGGTAGGGTAACCACGAAGAACACTGCAACTCTACTAGGGTAGGTGACGGTGCCCCCGCCCCCCCTTCTGACAGTACAAAAGGGTAAAGTTATGAAACAGTATGTGAAAGTCAAGGACTTTGCTGAGTAACAGCTGTACTTTCGGGGAAGGTATTCAGTAAATACAGAGTTCATAACATAACTGACTCCTATAAATGGAGTAGTACATTAAAAACATGCTTCGATGTTTGACTACTTGAAGTCACGTTACTGCCATCACACTTTGCTGTTATCTATAAGTGAACAATTAAAAAACCGAATAAATATATATGTCAGAAATAAGGTCAAAATGACCATTTTAGTGCATGTTGAAGTACTCATAACAAAAGCCTAGTCTGGACATTAAAATTCTTTACACATGTAAACACAAACTAGTAGCATAAGTTAGCCAGCATTAAATGAAATTCAGACAGACAACACAGAGATAAAACATCAAAACTGAAGTGTTTCTTTTCGTCTCATGCACTTGGGAAGCTAAACGTACAGGTACGATATTTCATATAATTACATTTCACGCTTTTCTCCTTTAACACGTTACTTTTAAGTAGTGCAACTAGTTTTGCACGGAATCCCCCGTGGGCAGAATCAAATCAAACATTCTATATTAAACTATTTCTTAAATCTCGAGAAAGAGGAGAACATGGACAAAAAAAAACGGAAAAAAAAAAAAAACTCACAGCAGGTGGGGTAAACGGTAGCTAGGAAACCAGAGGAACCAATGGCGGACTCACCACGATCATCTCTGAGGGCTCCAGCACGATGCACTCACAGCCACGGCGCAGACTGCCAGCCGACCGCTTGCCGAAGCTGGAGAGAAGGATGAATAAATGAATCACGGCGCAGTGGAACTCAAGCACCGATGCAATTATTCCAGTCTGATGGACGTCGTCAAAAAAAACAAAAAAAAACAAAACGGACTCTCACTCAGAGGTGGTTATTAAGACGAATCTCTCAATTTCACAATTCTCTTAGCCCTCTACGGAGATGAATGCTCTTTTTGTTGTAGCTAAAACAGTACTAGCATGAGGTAGAGAGGACTAACGTAAGAAAAGTCAACTTTTACTTTCAGGAGTAGCAGGTAATGCCTACAGGGGACTAGAAGGTGGAGATAAAGGATGACTTGTCACTTGGGGACTTCTGCGGTTACCAGGTGGCTCTCTGCTGGGTAAAATAAAAAACCACTAAGCAGAAGAGCTCGTTCTACGTCCCACAGAGCCATGACAACACTAAGCTTACGCAGGTCTCAGATCCCACAGATGCACGTCAGAAGGGAATTTCAAAGCGCGGAATGCACCTCGCCACGACAATACAGGATACGGCCATCAGGGCCAGGTCACCGCCAAGGAGAACGACCAGCTACACGTAGCATCAGACGCCATCCGAGAGAATCAGAATTAGCATCTGTTGCAGCTATTTTTCCACGCAAATTTACAAATCGGGGGCAGGAGTGCACCGCAGACTTTCGGGATGCTTCCATCTTGAGAGAATAAGATCTGATCAGTGTAATTACAAGTCATGCAAGATCCATTCTTAGAGTAATTAATTTGTTCAGTTAGTAGGAGTCGACTTTGCTCCAATTCTAACGTAGCATGTACTCTGGGGAACATACATACAAACATATATATATATACATACATACATATATACATACATACATATATACATACATACATACATACATACATATATATATATATACATACATACATACATATATACATACATACATACATACATACATACATACATACATATACATACATATATATACATACATACATACATACATATATATACATACATACACACCCCAAATCAGCTGGACTAGCTTCACCATATTGGCTGTCATTGGCTTGGCATTTTCTATTAAAACAATTGCTCACCATCTCACACACGTGCACATGGCTGTTGCCTCTTACTCATAAGAAACAACGACTGTAGTCTGCAGGGAACTATATTCGGCAGGAACAGGTTTAAACTATTAGCAGAAATACGACAGCTTCCTGTTTTCATTGGTCATAGTGCGAATGGGAATTATTGAATAGAATATAAATGCAGACTCAAATAAACATAAACATGACATTTTTAAGACATGAACATTAAGTCATAGACAAATAGATACAGTTAATCAGCTGATGGGTGGGGAATGACCGTGTTACTCGGTATGAAGGTTTGGCATGGAGCAGAATGTACAATGAATTAATAGATTTAGATACAGTTATAAGTCTAGAGCAGAGGTGGGCAATCTTATCATGAAAGGGCCTGTGGGTATGTGGGTTTTCGATGCCACTCCCTAATTGGGGTACTAAATAGGGGATTGACTGGCTGAAGAGTTTTCAGACCTGGGTTTGAGCTGATCGATAGGTTAGGGCTCTCAAAATCCTGAATTTTTTGTTGATGATTAACTATCGTACAAATAATTGCCATTAACGATTTAATTGTCTTTTTAGTTCGTTTTCTAACATTATCAGTCTAAAGTTAACTCTGAAAGTAGGTTAATATGAAATATATACTTTACAATGAATTTAATATTGAATACTGGAACACAGAAATAAAAATAGATTTTGGCTTTTAAGCTTTGTAAAGAAAAATGTACTGGGCAGATATGACATAAATAACAAATAAGAAGTTAACCCCCTTGAGATAAACATTTAATGTTGTCATTACCTGATTTGTACAACATACCCGACCCCTTCATCGTGCCGTTTTACGGCGAATCATATTGTCTACATTGACAGCAAACTAATCAGTGGGATCACAGAAAACGATGTGGATACAGTGGTAGTAATATGACAGTTGTGTCATTCACCTATTTTTATACAGATGAATGGAGACAATTCAAGCAATTATGCAAAAAATAATTGAGCGGTCAGCTCAAATAATCACAATCAGGCGATTATGTAATAATTGTAAAAGGCCTCTTAAAGGTTATCCCAAAAACCTGCATACACACTGGGCCTTTGAGGATAAGATTGGCTGCCCCAGGTCCAAGTTATTAGTCCTTTTAACAGACCTGGTCTCCGGCTGGGTCTATCAGCGCTATACAGCTTAAACCCTCAATAATGATGGTTTGTTACAGAAATAATTAAACATGAACTTAAGGCTTAGGGTGGACAGAAGACCTGAAAAATACAGTGACTCAAAAGGATCTGGATTTTGAAAAGCTGCACTGAAAAACCGTCCCTGGTGATGCCAAGTTGGTTTGTAAGAGCTTTTCAGCTATGCTAATTTGGCTTTTCAAGGGTATGTGAAAGCTGCCAGGCTGAGAAGACAGCTAGTCCTCCGTGACCCGTTAATATGGAGGAAAACCATCAACGACTCCGGCGAAACCTATAATCCACTGAATCTTGCTCTGAGATGTCCTCCTTCAGAACACACCAACATACCACTCACCCTGCACATTCTCACAATCCAAGATGGCCGCCGTTTCATCTATACAGCAGAGGTGGTTGAAACTGTACTGTTTGGACTACAGTTGTGATGTATAATGATTCAGCTAGTTGTTTGTGACAAAGAAATCATTTGCGGATGTCCGTTTTTGCAAATGCACGTGTCTCTTCATATATGCGTGTGAATATGCATGGCTCGTCAATACAATGGGCAGTGGTCGCACGGGCAGGCGATCCCGGCACGACTGCATCACAATCTCTGAAAGAAGGCTGAACGGAGACCAGGCCAAAAGAGAATTATTCACGCCTCAAATCACTGGCCCCTCCCTCCTTCCTCTCAGCTTAACCTGCATATCTGCGAGAAGGCTTTCACCCGAGTTTCATCATCGTCCCACCACGTAAGGACTACGGTGCCAGCTCGACCGTGCACACCCCCCACCGATCAAAGACCCCCCCCCCCTCCGGCACGACGGACCGACCGTGTGGCTCGGAACGCCCGGGCGGATGAGTCGGCAAGATCAAAGCCACTGACGGTAGCAGAGAGAGCGTCCACACAGGACTCTCTGCAAATACGCACCTCCTTCCCCAGAGCGCTAATAGCCAGCTTTTATTAGCTACTCAAATCACAGCTGAACGCTGACAGTCAGTCGCCCGTGGACCCACTACCAAAATACTCCCAGCATGACAAGAACATTCTTTGAAATGTTAAGTTACGCTATATTTAAAATATTTACAGAGCCCATCTTTCCGGGACTTTCCAGGTGTACAACTCTGCCACCTCCTCTGCCGTCAATTACAGCATGTCATTACATTTCCATTGTTATCATTCTGACAAATAGCTCCTGTGCAGCACCCCGAGGCAAAACTCAAGGGAAAATCGCCTCTTTTTGTCCTGCATTGAAATTGAGCTGCAAAACAATGTACCAAAGTCTAAAACTTTGCTGAGTAAAAATCCATAGGACCAGCTAATGTGTTACACAAAAATAATAAATAAATGAAATAATTACCATTAAAGCTGAGACGACTTGCTTTGAATAACAGCACCTTCCTGAGCTCTGAACAGAAAGTCACCAATATTCACAGCCCCGATTCAGCCTTTCAAAAGTTTCTTAATCGGTTATAGATGGACTAACTAAGGCAGTCAGGAAGTTCTGGTAACACCGTCTGATGAGTCCGGCATTCTCGCTTTCATTCTCTCCCTGAAGGACCCCCCCTCACAGCATATGTCTGTCGCTCCCCCCAGACACCGAGTTTCCCAGCTTCAAGAGATGAGGGGGGTGTAAGTGGAGGTCTGCGTGCAGGTGGTGGTCTGCGTGCAGGTGCTGTCCATACCCCCGCATGGTCCTGGTACCGCCACCAGCATGCCTGCAGACCGCCCCCCCCGTTCCTGCCCCTGGTGATCCCCCCCCCCTGTTTGGCCAGCACCGCATGTCAAGCCCCTCCCCTTCACCATCTCTACGGCCACGACGCCCACAAACATTGGGTAAAGCCCCCACCCAAAACTCTCTCCTCACTTCAGAGCTTCACAGGGGGGTGAAAGCCACACGCTCACTCTCACACGTGCAAAAAAAAGAGAGAGAAAAG
>JABFEB020000082.1:2713077-2727634 GCA_019775895.2 Stomatorhinus ivindoensis | reverse complement strand
CCCGGGGGGGGGGGGGGGGGGTTCGCCAATGCGCAGAACAAGACGGGGGCTTTTCTTTACGGCAGGCGTGGGAGAAGAGCAAGTTCACAGCAGGGGGGGCAAGTCACCCCAACGGGCAGTCTGAGAAACTAATGCATTATGGGACAGAGGAGCACAAGCGGCGCGACCCCATCACACGCCGGTATGTCCAGCCTGCCGCTCGCACTTAAAGCCGCGCTTCTCAAACCGGCCCCGTTGGGACGGTCCCTCTGGCAGGGAGCTGGGAGGGATCAAAAATATGGACCATCTGGGGGTCCCGGATGACCTGGTTCAGAAAAGCCAACTTAAACTACACATAGTTAATGAATATTCCTATGGGTAAGGAGAACGGATTCCACAGGTAAAACTGCCCCCATTCCATTCAGCTTCTAGACAGTTATCCTGGTCAAGGTGACAGCAGGGTCAGAAGTCCACCCCCCAGACAGGACGCCAGTCCATCACAGGGAACACAGGTGTACAAACACTGCACAACAGAGGCACGTCTTGATGCACGGATACAAACAGCTCCCCCTGAAGGCGTGAGGCCAGCCTGTTACCGGCCGAACCAGCGCACCACCTCGATCTGTAAACTCCCAGAAAAAAACGAAAGCAGCTCAGAGCGATTCAGGCCAATCAAGACTTCTTTCCCGCCCCCACCACATCATACATCGTGACATTTTTGTATTAATATTATTATACAGACCCGCAGGCAGACCTTCAGGCAAACGGACCACCCGAAGACCCCCCCGCAAATGTTACTGAAAGCCTGCTACCAAGAAACAGCCCCTAAACCGGCTCGGTCAAGCCTCATCACGTCAGTGTATGCTGACGGCTAAAGGTGGGGGCAGGCGAGACAGCAGGGCAGCCCCCCCCCCCACCAAGGGGATTACAGTCAGGAATCAGAAGCTATCATTTCTCCCAGTTACATCCCATTCCCCTTTGTTAACCTTACTGTTACAGGGGAGGGGGCCATCGGACCGCTCGAAGCTGGCTGAGGCAGTCGATACTTCACAGCTGGGCATTTTAAAACGAAAGAAAAAAATATTTACGGTCCAGCGCGCCGACCGTCTAATAAATAAAACCGGAGAACGAAAATAAACAGCAGGGTGAGATGGTGAGGGGCGAATGCACATATCGGCGTCAAATCCCCAGGGCAATATGGGTAAGTGCACGGCAACAGGAAGTGAGGGAGGATTCTGGGTAAAGTGCCTGACACGCCCCACTCCATGACTGGGACCCCAGTTTCCACACAGTGCTGCGAAGAACACAGGTCACCGCGGTAATGCCGTTTTATGTTTACCGCCTCGACACCTTCAGTGGCGCGTTGGGAGACATTTCTCACCAGCTCGGGAAAGGAGCTGCCCCGTCGTTGACCTCGAGGCGCTACCAGCACCATAAGGTCCAATAACGATCCATCACACGGCCGGTAACGCAGTTACACGGGTCCTCAAGCAGAGTTACTGGGGTTGTGGGGGGTGACGGGAGATTTACGGGACAGCTGGTGAGCTCTACGCAAAAAGCGGGCTGTTGTCCTTAGTCGGGGAAACAGCACCAGCCTGAGTAAGAGTGATCGACAGATACTGGGCATGGAAGGATGTTTCTGTACACTAATTTACTGCCCTGGATTGAACTGACCAACTGTGCCACCCCTGTATTACTTGTGAAAATCTGCTCAGCAGTTTTCACTGTTGCATGTTCACACTTGCCTGGTAAGAGGTTTGAATCCCAGCTGGTGGGTGTGTGTGTGTGTGTGTGTGTGTGTGTGTGTGGTGTACCTTGCAATCAGCTGGCCTCCCATCCTGGGTGAAAATTAAAGAATGTGACACACACAAAATAATAATAATTTATTATTATCATTATTATTAATAATAATAATAATAATAATAATAATAATAATAATAATAAACGATGACGCCGTGCTTTACTAACGCTGCAGAACACCACAGCAGAGCCCGGACACTTTTCAGGAAAGGGTCCTTAATTAGCTTCCCACTGCCTTCGGAGGGAGAGCACTCATTTGTCACGAGGCTGAAAGATCTCAAACGGCCCGGCTGCATAACCAGCAATGTACTCAGTGGAAAATATTCGCACACACAAAGCCTTGCTCTGCCAAACATGGCATGCTCCATGGGGGGGGGGGGGGGATAAAGCAGGACAATCTGCTCCTATCACCCATTTATCTTGTCTACGCTATCGCTGAATTTCTCACAAACACTGACATACCTTTTTGGGTCCTCCTGCATAACGGATTAATAAAGGCCCGCTGTGGGAGTCATCAGAGGGAGGGGGGACATCCCTCGCAAAGGGATTACTCATTCAGGCAGAAACAGACTTTAGCAAGAAGACACTCCACCTACCCCAGTGAAGAACCTGTTATTTACGAGATTGTTCCTGAACAGTCGCTTATATTAGTATTCTTGTCAAGCGGGAAACCGCCTATTGTTCAGCACGCTTTTCTGAGACATGTAATCTAACGTGTGCCCTTTGCATCTCCAAATACGCAGAAAGCACAAAATAAGCCGGGAAACGTTTATCAGATGTCGAACTGCAGAAACAATGGAGCCACAACTTAAGAGTCAGACAAACAGAAAACAAAGGGGACATTGTTTAGAGTAGCGGAGTTACGTTTGCGTTAGATATCGAGAGTGGTTTTGTCTAAAGGCAGCTGCAAAGAGAACGGAAGGTAAAAACAGCTCATTTGATGAGTAACAGCAAGCAACAGAGACTGACAAGTAATGATGTTGCATTTAAGCGTTGCATTAAAAACAGATAGCTGCTTTTGGAAACAAAGCTCTTGCAGACTTGAATATTTTCACCGCAAGCGCTTGTTGAAGTGAAACGGCAACCTGCTTATCTAAAATATTTTGATTGGGTTATTTGTTACATGGGCTGCTCACAAAAGCACACCCACCGCAAGACCCCCCATCGCTTAGGTACAATGAAATTTCCGTCCCTCTGTCCAAATTAAAATGGCATCCTCGATGACAGTCAAACTGCCCCCCATCTACAGTAATAGGCTTACCCTGGTCACAAACAGGATTTCAATTTGAAAGAGTTCCCAGGGGACTGTTATTAAATTCCAATATCGCGTTATAATACAAAGGCAGATTTAACTTTTTCCAAATCGCTATTTACGATCAAGACGCTCAAAATTAATAGGAGGATAATTTCTGCTTACATAAGCAGTATTAAACATTTAGGATACCGAATTATATTCTGTCAGAGACCCACTCTTTCTACCAATTTAATTGCCACTGATGCACTATCCTCACACTAAAATTTAAATGGCCAGAAAACCTATTTTTTACCATTTTGGAAATTAATTTGTGGATGTCAGACACCTTAGAAAAAAGCAGCATATGCCAATTTATCATAAACATTTTAATAGACACCTTGGTCCGACATGACTAGGCTAAATTATCTCCACTATCAAGTGACGGCAAATTAATCATTGTTACGTTACTTAACATAATTGCAAAGGAGTGTAATAGATCCAAAACTAGCGATCATAGATCCGAATCATTCAGGTTAAACCGAGAGCCTCGTTTCTCTATTACCACAAAACATAGTACTTAAGACACGCAATTTTTTTTTACAGGTTTATTAGGAGACTTTTCTTGGTTGACCGATAATCTCTCGTCATGAGCGATTCGTTGTGAATGAGAAAATGTCCAAACCGCAATGCCATACGGAGGGGAGCAATCACTGGTTAACGGGGTTAAACATTAAGTTGAGATGTAAATGATAAACAAAAGAAAACAATTCCCAATGATTATGGTGCCAAAGGCCTGATGTCCGAGCGTGCATTTGTTCCCCGATTATAGATGTCACAAGTATCGGTGACACGGAGGGGGTGGGATGGGGTGGCAGCACCTAACAGTGCGGCAATCGGCGAGGTGGGACTGTTTGCTTGTATCCTGCATCCACACGGACCAGCACCCCTATTACAACCACCGAATGCCAATCATCTGCTACAACACAGACCCCAGGAGCCCAGCAACACGTGCATCTGGGGGTCGGACGGTCGCACATCATGGGTCCCACACCACTAATCCAGGGTATGCATTTAAAAAACGCACGATCACGGGATAAATTTAAAGTCTAACACATAAAGCAAGGGTGCCAGGGTGCTAGAGGAACCATACACGGGCGCGATCTGAAGTGCAGAAGCTTGCAGAAACTTCGCTCTCATTGTTTCAATAAGCATCCCACCGATCGTTTAAACCCCCTGGTTCAATGGAGAGGGTGACGGCGGCGTTTGCTGACCTGTTGCGTCCTTTCGGCCGGGTTTTTCATGACCGCCTGTCGGAAGCTGTTATCCACGTAGGACGCCATTCTTTCTGGTGGCAGGACCAGAAGAGCGTGCAGCGCCGCACACGCACACAAAAACGGCTCCCACTTCTGGGGCTGCTTCAGTCCTTGCCCGTTACTGGCTTTTCCCCCGGCAAAAACGCTCCGGCGACGCGGCGATCTGCGGATCTCCGTGCCCCGGAGCCGGAGCCACGGGGGTTGAGTGCTTCGTCCCCGCAGCCGATCCCCGAGGAAAGCTCAAGGATCCACCTAGATCTGCTGCCAGAAGACGATCGGCCTCCTCGGTATATCTCTGCGGTCCCCCTGATTACTATAACAGTTTAAATAAATTCAGCACATCCTCCCCCCTCGAGTCATCCACCGCGGCTAAAAAAAACACTTAAGATCTATGCCGCTCGTCCGTCTTCTTCTGCATTCTGCTTTTGAAACAAGTCCAGGGCTCCGTTCAAAGCGCCTGAAACCCAATCGCTCCCAGTCCGTCCATTTGCCACGAGCCAAACGTCCAATATATCTCACCGCCACGCGCTGAATAATGCGTAAGATACCCGGGGACTGTTTGTCATTAAAAAAGACAAGGCGATCGCCAAGGCTCTCTGCTTCGTGCCACCATGGTGACTGACAGAGAAAAGCGTATGGGCGAGCCCATTGACAACAATATAATTCACGAAAGAATATCGAACAAGAAAAGAAATCTCTGTCGCCACCTACTTAAAGGATCCGGAAAGGCAGACGTGAACCCTGCGCCGGCTCTCTGCTCCATGCTGCCGCCCCGGACATGCTCGGAATTACCGAAAATGTCTCATATTATATATTATATATATATATATATATATATTCATCCGAAGATAAGTTTCAATCGTCCAGCTGTTTATGTAATGCACGGTGGCGTGTTAAGTTATTGATAACAAATATCCGTTGTTCTCCGTTGTCTTCTGGCTTTCTTTATTTAATTTCTTTCCTTCTTTTTCCCCGTTCTGTATCTCTGCCTAATGATGGTTTATACATCACAACACATCCATGTAAAACGCTTTGGGACAACTCTGTTGTGAAAGACGCTATATAAAAAACAATTGAAGTGAATTGAATGAGAAATACTTATTTAAATACAATTTCAGCAGAATCTTAGTTGACTTCTGGCAAGTATTAGTTTTGGTGTAATGGTACTCAATTAAGATCAAATCCAGTTTAAGGTGTATAGTGATCTGTACAATGTATAACACGATGCACAGGGCACGTGAGGGGTGCACAAATACTTCCCAGATTAGATAATGGTTCTTCATACGGCCCTTCACAGTTTGAGAAATTCTACTAATCGAAAGTGAAATATCTCTGAGATGTGAATTTAATGATTTAATTCACTCTCCCAGTGTCAGAACTGTTGAAGTAAAAATGTGGATTTGGAATAAAATCCTTTGTTCGGTATTTTTTCTTTGTTTCAGAGGAATAATAGGATTTGGAAAAAACCTTTTGTCTTCTGGCTTTCTTTATTTAATTTCTTAAATAACACAAATGCAAGATGCCTGTATATCTGCTGAATAAAGTCTGATGATATTTCATCTAGCTGAGGTCAGGGGAGTTAACAATGTTTATGCAATGCTGAACTCAGACTTGCCCAAGCTGCCGCTTCGCTATGATTGCAACAGTCCAAACTGTGAAAATTGCTGCATCATCCAGGAAAGTAACCTTGGAGGATGGGATGGTCAGCTTGCTTTAGTTATTTGCAATGTCATATCCGCTGTAGTCAAGTGATGGTGTATTTCTGCTGTGGTATCAGAAAAGACTGCTTGCAATAGTACAGAAAAATCTGACTCTTGTTAATTCTTCCACAAACCAGTTTCTAAAGGTGGTGGCTGAGGGTGAATTGAATCAATAAGAAGCGTGTAGCTCACTGATTTGAAGTTTGATTTGTTATTGTCTGACAGCATAATGCAAAAAGTGGATTAGAAATTTGAAAAAAGAATGAATGCTACCTTTATATAGCGCTTTTCAAAATACTCAAAGTGTTTTACAGAACCAATGGGGAGCCACTTCAACCCCCACCACTGTGTGGCCCCCACTTGGATGGTGTGACAGCAGCCAAACTGTGCCAGGACTCCTACTACACAGTAGCTAAAGTGGTGATGGGGCAGGCGAAAATTCACCAGTTAGATATAGGGGAAGATCAGGAATGGGCATTTTTAGCCAGAACACTGAGGTATCATCTATACTTTTAAAATTCATTTTCCCTAACGATACCCACTGATCTTTTATGATCCTAGAACATCTCATCTGAAGGATAGCACCATTTTTACAGCACAGGGTCCCCATTACTGCACTGGGATCCACACTGACCACAGGAAGGGTTAACCTGTTGGCCAGGCCAACACCAGAACCGATGCAGTTTTCCTAGTTGGTCTCCCATCCAAGAACCAGCCAGGCCCAAACTGGCTTAGCCTTAGGTGGATTACCTCATTTGAACTGCAGGTGGAATGGCTGCCAACAAGAACATTAAGCTAAAATACATGATTATGTATTCAGTGTTATCAAATAATGATCTTAATATTTTCAGGCGCTGTAAATTTACCGTGAAGAAATCTGGCCGCTTTGCGGGTGTTAATAGCCTTGACACACTGTTTATATCTTGACAGTCACACAGAGCTGAAAAGTGTGGTATCAGCTCACTCAAAATCCTATTTCATCTGAAGATACTGCAAAGTGTCTCCTTTATGACCATGGCACAAGATATCAGGTACTAGATTCCTGCCCTGTGCATTTATGAGATTAAGAATCAGAATGCAGTACCTTATTATATATCAGGTGATGTCATTATCCCACCATTTTTCATAACAGCTTATAGAGTACAGGGTCACGGTGAACTGGGAGCCAGGAAGTAGAGGGCACATGGCAGGGGGCACCGTGGACAGGATGCCAGAGCATCACACTAAAGACACCAGCTCATCTATCGTCATGTTTTTGGACTCCAGAAGGAAACCAGGGTAACCCAGAGGAAATCTGCACTAAAACATGTGCACTCCACACACAGAAAAGTGTGTGTGTGTGTGTGTGTGTGTGTGTGTGTGTGTGCGGGGGGGGGTCAACCTTGAGGCCACAGCCCTCCCCACTGAGACATCGTGGTTTTCAGTTAAATTATCCATCCATCCATATTTCTATCACACCATCAAGTCGTTGAGCTTTATTGTCACAACCATTTTCAACAGGCTGCACGAGGTGACATTAAATCCCAGTCCCCAGTGCTACATACATACATGAAGAGCATGGACAGGCAGGACAAGGTTAACAGCACTGAGAGACAGTGTGAAAGGTAAACAATGACGGAATGTTTAGAATGGACAGTGACGGAAGCAGCAGAGCATACAAGTCATACGCAAGAGTAAATATGAAAGACAAATAATGACTATTGATAACTGCATTAACAATGCAAATGGGAATAAAATGACAAAGGGTTAGCGGATGGCAGAGTTTGAGCCCATCGAGGCTATGAATGCTTGTCCATAAACGTCAGTATCAGTTTGGTGGTGATCAGATTAATAATAATCAGAAATGCAGTTATCGTGAAAGAATTTCTACGTAACTGAGTAAAACACGCGAAGAGAAAACGTAATATCGCCTTTGCTTCTCATCGGGCTTAAGGATGACGGATCTTTTCCTGACTACGATCATCATTAACCAGAGGGTAGATGAGGCACTCAGGAATCAGAGGCACAGATTAAACCTTTGACAGTCGAACTGTTTTTTTTTTTTTTTACCCGTCAGTTAACCTTCATGAATTATTCCATATGTGTAATCTCAATACGTCATAAATTATGAATGGCGGTTTTAAAAGTGACTGCAATATAATTAATGGACTATGATGATTATTTTTAGATAACATGAAATGCCAAATTTGCGTTACAGAGGTCATATTACCACCGGTATGCGACGGCTCCCAAAGATCCAATCAGCGGGAGTCAAAGATAACTGGAGAACTCAAGGTGTGGTAGTAATGTGCTTGATCCACTGATCGAGGTCTTCATACAGAACTGCAGGTGCATGAATTTAACATAGCGTGCAGGAATCAGGAGAGGGGAGTTACATGTGTAGTGTGGAGACACCAGGCATTGGAAGGTCCAAACCATGACATAACCATGTCAGTTAGGGTAAGTTCCATTATGTTTCTTACCAACAAATGTGTCTAGCCAACATCAATTCCTAACAGACTGACAAAGATGTCCGCCGTTTGCTTGAAGGCATGCATCCATCTATCCATCCATCCCAGCATCTCAGGGAATCAGAGAGCACCTCAGATGGGATGTCAGGCCATCACAGGCCATGAACACATTCATACACATTTAGACTTAAAAAAAACATGCTCAATTCATACACACAGTCTTGATTCTGTATACAAGTCCAGTAAAAATGTACCATTCCACAGGAAGACAGATACAAAATTCAGGAGATAGTTCTGGTGTGACTACCCGCCATTTAAAAGCGTTCACAGCCTTCTTGGTAGGTCTGTTGCTGAATCAGTTGAAACCCCGACCCATCCATTTCATGAACACATCTTGTCGGGTTCATAGTGACCTAGAACTGCGTGTGTGTGCATGTGTGTGTGCATGTGCGTGTGCCTATACACACACACACACATCTTAAAAGTCATGCTACATACTAATGCCATTACTACTAAACTTGATGGCATTTAATATGTCTAATATTACGGCCTGTTTCTTTACACTGAAGTTTTGAACTTGAGCTTAATCTATGGAAACAAAACTTTCTTTGCATACATTTTGAATTTAACAAATCAAGGAATTACTTTGTGTTCATGAACAAATCATTTGAACAAAACATGCATAGTGGCATAAATCCAAATGTATAATAGTTCATTATCAGCATTTTAATAAACAAGAACCAATACTGAATGAAGATAAAAAGAATTTCAATCACAAGCAACACCAGCTTGAATTAAGCCTCGCGAACTTAATATTTACATATTTCTCCATACACACATTATGCAGATCTCATGCTTATCGTAGTCTACGTTATTTCTAAACCACGTACGTGCTAATACAGTGAGATCTATTCACATATACATAGTATTAGAGTATTCTGGTTTGCTTATTTTCATGACAACAGGAAACCAAGAAATCTTCCGAAAAGCTAACACTCAACAATCCAACGGTGACAAACTGAGGTAGTGTTTAGTGTAAAGACGTTAGAAACGCAATGCTTCATCTGCATTAGAATCATCGCTAGAATTAAAGCCAAATACGCGTGTAAAATGTATAACTACAGAAGCTTCCACGGCCGCTAGACTTTTTTTTTTTTGCAAAGACGTCCGGGTGGAAATCCTGTCAGGTAGTAGGAAATGGTACAAAAGAAAAATCACTTCGCATCTGCGACGTGAGTGTTAAAAAGTCAGAACCACACACCAGGCCCGATTAAAAGACCTAAACGGACAAGCAGCATCCAGTCACAGTGGGTCGTGGTCGGGAAGCTGCAGCCGATCGCAGCGTCTCCGCTGCGGGAGGGATCGCTACCCCAGTCGTGTGGACGCAGGAGCCATAATCCAGTTTATCAGCACCCTGGAAAAGGCTGTAACTTTTCCCGTATCATGCAAGTGACGGGACATGCGGACAGTGATTGTAATCCTGTTAGCGCACGGCTGTACGTCCATTGCAATGCAGGCAGGCGCAGGGAGACCCGGATGAGGCCCCGTCCACTCGCCTCGTGCGAAAGGCACTCTGTGTGATCCACGTATTTCTAAGACTGTGCATCTCGTGAAAAATACATCACTGGAAATAGAGTAAAAAAAAAATACATTTTTAAATAACTCACCATTCAGTATGCTTTAAAATGAGCAGTAGGAAATTCAATATACGGATTCTCACTGGTCACAAAACTAAAATTGCCCCCTGAAAAAAAAAATACTGTAGATTTTTTAGTTAAATCGACACTCCCCGATTTGACAAAAACAACGCTGCAGAAAAATAACCGTACCTGAATAAGTAAGATTAGCATACTGAATTGTGACTGTTACACAAAAAAGTTAATACATTAAAAATTAAGAACATTAAGAACACTGTACCAGACAATTACTGTGCCAACCTCATTCTGAATATTTATGTAAACGTTTACAATGAATAAGGCATTCCCCTAAATGTCTTGGTGTTTTCATCCCATTGTATAAAAAGTACTCAAAAAAAAACACACACAAAAACAGGAGGAACATTTAAACAAGCAAAGGTAACTTAGACACACTATCCAGCAGCAAGTCCTGAATTGAGTATGAAGTTTCACTGCTTGAACAGGTCTGCCTGCCCCATGGAAAACAACCGGAAGCAAAGACTGAACCACGTATAAATCCAGGCTCTCTCATCTCATAATCCAGTGCCGTACTCAGTGGAAAACTGTTCATATGCTTCAGTTTGGAAGGGGGGGGATTAATTTACAATAGTATCTGGGCGACGTGGGGGGAGTGCGTGCTGGCCACGGCTGCAAGCAGCGGGAGGTCACTGGATTCGATACTGCGGGGAAAAACACAGGCATAGGTTAGCAGTTCAAGGTAAATCCTCTATTTTTAAACAGTAAACACCATTATCTGCTTCATGCAACTTGACCCAGAGGATAGCAGCACGCAGCAGTGACTGATTACCTACCCAAGGACCAGGCCCAGCTCCTTCACGTGCACCCGCTTCTGTCCTTTTAAGTACTCGGACAGCATCTTGCTCTTGAAGTAAACCTCTTGCAGTCGATCCTCGAGGTGCATGACACACTAGGGCGGCGAAAAACAACAGTCACGGTCAACAGGGAGCAGAAACTGTCTCAGAGGCTATAAACAGGGGCGGGGCCACAAGTTCACTGACTGCTGATTGGCCCCCAGAGTCATTCACAGATTCCCCGTCATTCACAGATTCAAAACACATCATTGGCTAATTAGGTTGGCCCCTCTGTATGAATTTTGCACTCCCCCCCCACATAAAAACCCTCGAATCACCGCAGCTCTTTGCCCGGGCTGGGGGGGAAGTACTCACGAAATCTGGGGAGATGTTGAGCTTGGCCATGCGCAGTACGGAGTGCAGCAGGTCACTGACCAAGCTAGACACCAGCACGTCTTTCCCGATCTTACTGGAGTCCGTCACCCGCCGCTGGCTCGTGGCCACCTGCACAGTCAGCCTGTCGGCGTCAGCGACGATGCACACCGCCTCCGCGATCGGCTCGTCCAAGGCGGGATGCTGAGGAGGGCCAGAAACTCAGTGCAGCCACCGCTAACGGCATCTAGCACCCAAGGAGGCCCTGACACACACACCCCGATGCCCGAGGAGCTGCTTTTCAACCATTTCAGGTTTTTGCTTTGCTTGGAAGATGTTGCGTAGGTACAATGTACCTGGGCCCTTATGCCGAGTTCACTCTGCATGTTTGTAATTAGCTATTACCTTCATTTGTACGTCACTTTGGACAAAAGTTAAATAAATGTACATTTTCTCCAAATCCAGAGGAGCTTTATTTCCAAGTCTCGGACCAACTAAAGTAAATACTGACTTAAGTAAAAAAGGTTGTGGAAGCGCAAGGCGACACACGCCTGTTTGTAAATTTACACATTATCTTTTCATTCATGTATATTACTAATATATTTTAGCCCACTTGTTCTCTGCTACAAGGTGTTTGGCATGACATGGGCAGGAAATCCAACTTACATAAAATTTGACTTGCGCAAGAGATGACTTATGTCAAGAACTGCCTGTATTGTCATTGACATTGCTGACAGCAGGGGGCGTGGCGGTCACAAAACTACACTTGTGTTTAATTGGTTAGTAGATGCTTTGGTTCAAAGTGTCATACAAGCAAGACGGAAGGGCAAAAGGGGGCCAAGTCAGGAATGCATTTCTATAAACAAGCCAACATTAAGGTGGCACTGCCAGGTAAGGCGGATTTACGGGCACAAACCAGCGACACTATGGGCACTCACCAGTACTGCGTGCTCCAGGTCGCTATAGAGACACAGCTTGAGCCTCTCATCCGAGCCGGTCCCGTGTAGCACGAAATCAGGCACGTACTGCGGACAGTACCCGCCAAACAGCGACCTCCCAAAATTATTAACGTCCGGCCTGCTGAAGGTTTCAGACCTGGGGACACGTTTAACACAAAAGCAATCTGGACTCAAACGATATTTTGGTATTTTAGGCTGTTCGATTACAAACAAAATCAATCACACTTAAATCAGTCGTGAAAAGTGTGCGTGTCAGACTACAGAGTGCTGAGGATTTACAGACGTGTGCTGATAACATGCGACTCACTAGGAGTGTTCCTCTGTCATTCATACAAGCCATGTTTCAGTGACTGAATCAGCAGCATACCAACAGCCCGGCTCTTTAAGGGTTACCATTCTCTCTTTCCACCTTTCCACATTCCATGTTTATGTGCACCATTTAATGTAAATTATGCAGCGACTGATTGCTACACACACTGCAGTGTCTTGGTGCTACAGTCTTGTGAAAAGTGCAATATAAAAATAAACTGGATTTAATAGCGTATGAGAGACTAGGAGATTCACAGATATTTAGGGTCCGTCTCTGATCTGTGATTTATCCTGAATGACTCCAGTGGGGAGCCTAGCGGTATTGGAGGTTGTGACGGACTCCGTCACACATGGGGCAGGTACCTGGGTAGTGGCAGCTCCTGCTCCTGCCTGGGACCTCCGCGGGCCTCCGCTCCCCTCCGCACGCCCGTCTGCTCCGAGGAAGCCTCCTCCTCGTCGCTGTCCCCCAGGGCGCTGTCAGAGCTCTCGTTCCTGCGGATGTCCCCCATCAGTCTGACGGGCAGCTTCCTGTCGACGCTCCCGAAGGGAGCGAGCCTGCCGGGGCCCAGCCTCGCCGCCGCCCCCTGCAGGCGGGAGGCCGAACTTCCTGGATTCGGAGCCGGGGTTTCCCTAGAGGGTCCGGAAGGGCCCGCCTGGGCCCGACAGTCTGAGGGAGCTTCCTCCAGGTCGCCCCCTGCAGGACGTGCTTCAGAAGACTCCTGCAAACTCTCCCTGTACTGCCTATAACTCTGGTCCATCTCTCTTTGCCGGGACTCCAGGTCAGAGTCCGTTGAGTCAGCACTGCCGATCCGGAACTGGACCCTGTTCAGCAGTGGACTCTGCTGGGGCAGGCAGACCGACCGAGGCCCCCGCAGGTCAGGGCTCTGTTGAGGCAGCCCCCTCAAAGCCCCCGCCCCGTCCGTGCGTCTGGGGTCGGAACAGGGTGCCGCTCCAAGGCCCGCAAGCGCCTCCGCGTCTCTAGCTCTTCCGGGCTCATCTCGGACGGAGACGACCACGTACTCGGAGCGCTCTACCTCGCCCCTCTCCAGCGTGGTGGTCAGTGCGGGCCCCCCGGGGGGGGCCTCGGCACACTGCCCGGCGTGCCTCATCACGTTCTCCTGCAGGTCCGAGCAGCGGATGAAGTAGGTGAGGACATGGAGCACACGCTGCACCAGCTCCCGGCGCCGCCCCACTATCACGGTCCGCGCCAGCTTGACCGGCGAGCCCACGGCTCCATACAGGTCACCTGCAACACAGGTCCGACCCATGTCACCTCACTGCTGGGCCTTAATGTGAAAACCACATGCCAACAATATGAATCTCAGAACATCCAGTCATAAACCAATAAATCCAGCACTTAACTGTGTGCTTCTAAACCAAGATAAGGTACAATCAAACCTACCTTGCAGTCCTAGTTGAAAGTCCAACTATGTACAGTATACTTAGTCGTTGTTGTCCCATTATTGTGTAGCTTGTCGTATTTAGCGTAAAGCCGTTAAAGTCTCAGACAAACGCAGGCTTGTTTAACAGTAGGCCTGCACATTTTGACAATAAATGAAACTTTATTCTAAAGCCAAGCATAAGGTGCAATGTAGCCCATCTCCACAAGGAGGCAGCATTGCTCAACACAGTAAAGTAGCATTCCCCATTCTCAGCTATCAGTCCGAACCATGGACATCTCATCTGGAGATGCTGTGGGGTTTTATCCAGGAGAAATGCAGCCGTTCCCCCGCGACAGCAGACGGCACTCACACAGCTGCGCCCACAGAGGGTTGTAGGGGTGCGATTTCGCCAGCATGTCCACAGTCTGCGACCTTTGCTTCTCGGAGAACGCTTTGAGCGGCGGGTGGTCACTGGGCATGACGGTGGGCACCCAGGCCAGGTGGTATGTCAGCACAGCTGTCAGCAGGGCGGCCAGAAAGCTGGGGGGGGGGGGGGGGGGGGCCCAAAACC
>JABFEB020000082.1:2660030-2688435 GCA_019775895.2 Stomatorhinus ivindoensis | reverse complement strand
TATACTCAACTGGTTGGTTGAAACAAAATCCTGGTTTGGATTTTTACTTTCTGGACCTGAAATCTCCACCTCTGATTATTTATTATTACAGTTGCAGGGTCTGCAGGACAGACAAACAATAGTGCATCTTAAAACAAATGTTCTACGTAAAACAAGAATAAGAAATTTGTGCAATGTAGGGCTAGCTATGTTAGAGACTCCTCCCCTCCGAAAACGATCTTACAAGTCCTGTACACACGCCACTTACCACAAGGCCCAAAGCTACCAAAGGCTCCTTTTCATTCAGGTGATACAAAAACGTCCCTCCGTACGTGTGCCGGTCCAAGGGCCAGCCCACCGTGTGTTCGACTCTTCCTGGTTTCCAATTCTTTTCATCAATAATCCATATCTACAGTAAATACAAGGCACCATTCATTATGGCAGGAATGTTTAAAAATATCAAACATTAGTAAAGAAAAAGGATGACTTGTGACAAAAACAAAGAAAGGAAAAAATTTAGTGACTTACAGAATTCAGCCCTGTATTTGTTTCATGATAAATAGTGTGAGTCAGGGGTGGGCAATCTTATCCGCAAAGGGCGGTGTGTGTGCAGGTTTTTGGGATAACCAGTAAGTCAGCTGTTCAAACCCAGGTGTGAGGACTCTTCAGCCAATCAGTCACCTAATTAGTAATCTAATCAGGGAGTCGCAGCAAAAACCTGCATACACAGCGGCACTTTGCGGATAAGATTGGCCACCTCTGGTGTAAGAGAACTTAGATTAAGAAGTAGGTAATTCCAGGAACATATAAGATGGCACCAAAGCACGCGAATGGAAGGTACCTCTTTAAGGCCGATGGCGTAGGTCTGCGGCTGGCAGTTCTCGCGCAGGTTAAAACGTTTATACAACTGCTTCGCCAAATGGCCGTGACAACCTTCTCCAAACACCGTCACCTTGGCATGAAGCTCCATGCCTCTCTCAAACACGTCCTGCAATCAAAGCAATAGCCCGCGCCTCATTATGAGAAACCGAACACCTACACGGTACCAAATACCGTCGGATTAGGTAGATTACCTGGCAAAAAGTGAAGCATTGCTGCAAGTAGATTCACTATTAGATACCGAACGGTTCAGTTTAGAAGCGTGTCTGACTGACAAACACTTGTAGCACTGTGGGGACGCGTTGAGAAGCTCACCTTGGGCGACCCATCTTTAGCTACCCCCACGTCGTTCGTAGCGATTCCTTTTACGCTCCCGTCTTCGTGAAACAGTACCTTGGATTGAAAGAGGAGATTCAGCGCATGTAGTAAAGTAAGCCCTAAGTCAGCTCAAAGAAACTACTCGAGAATACATTAGAAGTAGTGAATTAAACACAAACAGACTCGGAGGTACCTCTGAGGCTGCGTAACCGGGGTACAACTCCACTCCAAGCTGCTCCGCCTGTTCCCCGAGCCAGTGCACGAAATGACCCAGGCGGACTACGTAGTTGCCATGGTTATTCATCGGAAGTCCTAGAAACACATTTCGCCAAACAGATTAAACAAACAGTTAAAAAGATATAAAGGCACAGAAGCGATATAAAAGCAAAGCAGGTGTGCAAACACGCAGCACGTCTCTCCTGTGAGAGGCTACATGTAATACTATCTACCACACGCGTGTCAGATTGGGGAAAATACAGGAATCTCCTCCAGGGCCACTGCTGTTTAGAAACCCATTACAACTTTACTTTCAATAAAAATGGGGGGGGGCAAAAAAAAAAAAAAACAACTGTCCCTGGTCGCTCCTAAAACAATATCCTTAAGGTCTTGTGCATGACAAAGTATGATCTTAATGTTATGACTCACCGGGAAGGATTGGAACAGGGATTCTATACTTTTCTGTTAAAATCGCAAACTTGTCTTCTGTCACTGGTGTATTTAAAGGGGCCTAAAAAAAACGACAGTCAATATTTAAATATTTAACTTTCACAGAATGTAATCTTACTATTATGTAGACTGATTAATATACTGTAAACCACAATTTGATACAATTATAAGCGCTTGTCAGTCACTGTGAAGCAAACCATTAAGCAACAACATATTTTCCTATATGTTCTATCAGTGATTGCTTTCTTTTTGCCGCTTCCAACTCACTCCTCTCTCCTTCCAGTCCGGGATGAGCTCGCTGAGAGCGCTTGGCTCCAGACAGGCACCGGACAGCGTGTGAGCACCCATCTGAGGTGCCTTCTCCACCACACAGACACGCAGCTCCTTGCCGTGCTCGTTAGCAAGCTGCTTCAGGCGGATGGCGGCAGAGAGACCGGCCGGGCCGCCGCCCACGATCACAACGTCAGCCTCATCTGCGAATCGCTCCATCTCCACGCCTGCAGCACAGTTAGTACTGCCGTCATATAAACGCAGCGAGGAACATTACAGGCAGATTTCTGATAATCTTTGACGTCACCCATCAACCACTAATCAAGTCAAGTCAAAGTAAACTTTATTGTCATCTCTTCTATATATTGTTTAGATATACAGAGAGACGAGAAGACGTGGCTCCAGTTTTAGACAGTGCAACGAAGAGACAGACAACAAACTCAAACAAACAGATAGGGCACGTGGAATACAAAAAAATAATAAATAGAGGCAGTGCAAAAGTTATGCAACAAATGAAATTTTTGCAACTACAAATCAATTAACTCCACTATAAGGAATTTAAATTTTACATCAATCAAACTTACTCTGAACCAAGCTTAAGTTTTTCAATTTCAAGTCGGTGAGTTTACTGTGTCCTAAACAGTCAGTTACACTACACCAGGGGTGCCCAATCTTATCCGCAAAGGGCCGGTGTGTGTGCGGATTTCACTGCAGCTCCCTAATTAGATTACTAATTAGAGGACTGATTGGCTGAAGAGTCCTCACACCTGGGTTTGAACAGCTGACCTAAAGGTTATCCCAAAAACCTGCATACAGACCGGCCCTTTGCAGATAATATTGGCCATCGCTGCACTATGCAATAAAAATTTTACTCTGCAAGTCTACCCAGCCACTGGTAAGTAAGCCAAACACGGGGCAAAGTAAATTAATAACGCAAATAATGTGGGCATTGCACCTTCCCATCGCGGGTCTTTGTCTCTGGGGAAGACGGTGTAGTGGGTGGTGACTCGGGGCACTTGGGACAGGGTGGACGCCCATCTCTGTGACAGCTTCTCCTTCTGCAGCAGATTCAGCACGCGCGCGCACCTGTGCACTGGCAGAGCAATGCGCAGCTTTACAGTGAACCGTGATAAGTCAGGAAAACATACGACTAGACAGACAAAGAAAGAAAGCTCGCATAACATATCAATCATAAAGAAAATCCATCTCATAGATCATTCCTGAAACGTGTTACTATCACGAGTAAAAAAAATTGAATGAATATTTCAATAAAGTTAATATAAAATGCAAAGCAGGAAATGTGCCACACAGAAAGATCGATTAAATCTATGCATTTGTAAATATAGCCAGTTACGCCCACAGGAAATTTGCAAACGGCAACACAGAGCAGTAAATGACCTCGATTACGTGAACTTTACCCTACATTTAAAAAGACCACTAGGAGTGCTAAGCTATTGCTATTACTCCCTGCCCGAGATTTGTAACTTAACATACAAATCATCATACGGAGAAAATTGGACATGCTGTTAATTTAAACCCAGTGATGTAAAGAAGTTTAACTCGGAACCGTATGGGTAAGATCTAACCAAATAACCAGCATCAACATAAGCAAAAACAACGAATGTGCACTGTACCTTGCTTTGCAATCTTGTTCATAGGAAACATCGTGTATTTACTAATAAAGGTCTAAAATTGTGCCAATAGGTTGGGTGACGAGGAGCGGCCTTCAGGACATTTGGTCAACTAAACGCAGACACCCAGCACACAAAAGCATAAGCATGGAGAAACCCCTCTCCTTCCCTCAATGTTATAAAATACATGCCACCGTAACCGGAAGTGACTTGTGAATCGGTGTGCGTTGCGTAAAGAATTATGGGATTTGTCGTTTTTTTTAATAGCGGCGAGCCAACGTTCCCCCCCCCACACACAGTGTGTGCGTGTATCGCGCAAGAATATAAATTAAATATATATAAATTAAAACATACAGAATTTAAACAGATTTGTATTCATTTTCGTCTTTTCCTCTGATCAATGTAATACCAGAATGATCATTACAATGCGTTATACATTATGCGTGTGCAAGGAATATTTTGCTATGATGTAACGGAACTTATCCACCAATAAATTAAAGATAGACCCTGCAGCACCGAGAGACGCTTTCATCCGGAGTTTAACATTAACCAGTTTAATTAACCGTTACTAGTTTTTTAAACCCATCATTGTCCGGCATACGTATTATACGTCATTGAGCTGCACTGCGCGTGCGCCGAAATATTTCGCGGGAAAAAGGAACTTAATGTTGAAGTTTTGAAATAGAAAAACAAAAATATCACTGTTTACTCGTAGCGATGTCTGACAATTTGTCTGTTGCTTCTGAGAACACGTTTAATCTCACGAATACGGAGTTGTTAGAGGAAATCGAGGTGCAGATAGATGATGTAAGTAGTCGACTTTCATCACTGGGAATCCCGTGCAGGGATCCTGATAGGGTCCTTCCGAGTTTGGTCGTTTATCGGTGCACGATGGTAAGCTGACATTTTTGTCGCAGGCTGCGGTGTCGTTGACTCACATGCTACACGCGACCTCCGTGATGGCCATCCAAGTGAAAGAGCTGGCGGAGAGAAGTTCAGCTAACGTGCAGTTTCTCAAGGCGTGGAGAGATTTGCTGAAGGGAGGACATCATGCCGACAAGCCGGCCGCCACGGACAGCTGATGGACGCCGCAGCGCGTTATTCGATCGTACATATGCAGGCCATTCGCCCACATGTGTACCGATAATTAAGTATGCTTTGAAATATTCCTGTAATCGTTCCGAAATAACGTGTTTACTTGTGCTTTTCAGGAGACACAGCTGCATGGTATAGTGGGGTTCTTAAATATCCAGAAAAAAGTCTTTTCCCCCCCATAGAGAGTGTTATACATGCTAAACATCATATATGAGGGACTCACAAAACACACAAAATTAAAATATAATTTCATACAATGACCGATTTCATATGATGTTTTCTATCCACACACCTTTTATGCTGATCTGAGATTTACTTGGTTAAAATGCATATTTGATTTCACGATTCAAAGATAAAAAAGTATCAATTTCCCTTCCATATATATATTTTTTTTTAAGTACATGCAATTTTTGCATTCTAGGGAAAAATATGTACACTTTGCTTTAATGAAAAACATAAATAGTTCTATTCCATTGCCTTTGTTTATACTACAAAAGTGTCCTGTAACAGTCTAAATTATACTTTTTCTTACATAAACCATTTGTTTTGCTTTCATGTCTTATACCCTTTGTGTGTTCTTTTGCTTAAAAGTACATTATCAGTTCATTAAAATTTTTGCTAATTGGGAAATTGCTTGCGTTCCTTTCATAATGCCTAAAGAGTCTTGTAATTGGTCCAAAATGCTGACAAACGATCACTTTTAATCGAGAAAATGCTCATGAGGAATTAAGAACAAAAGCAGCCGAAATTTACCTCCCAGACTCGTAATTAAACCGTCGGAATTTTATTCTATCGTCACTGGCTGTTAATTGACTCTGTGCTCCATTGATATAGACAAAACGAAACATTAAGGAAGGATGCCGGAAGAGGAATCTTTGCAGAAGCATTCGCATTTAAATTCCATTTACAGTTTTCTCTGGCAATAAGTCAGTCTTCCCTGAAGTAAGTGACATCTCCGAAGGATGGGCCAGGTACCCCGGAGAGGACACGGTGTTTGATTCCTGCGTGGGCCACATCTCCAGCCAGGTGAAGGATGGCGCGTTGGCCTGCTGTGCGCCAGCCCGGGGTCTCTGTCTGTAGTTATTCCACACCTGCAGGATGGTCTCCTTGAATGGCCGTGTGGTGAGTGTGTACAGGATAGGGTTCAGGGCGCTGTTGATTGGCAGAATGAATATTACCACCCAAGAACTGATTGTACCTGTGACAGATAAACGGCAAAACCCTGTAAATGGTTATTGTCAATATAAGGTATTAAAAACTACCTTAATCAGGGTTCCACAATTACGGTCCTGCAGGGCCAGAATCCAATAGTTTGCAGATTTCCTGCTCAATCACAGCCTAGTCATCTATTTTCCAGGTTTAGTAGGTATGTCTGAGCTGAGGAAACTGTAAACTGTTGCACACTGGCCATCCAGAACCTGAATTGCGGAACCTCAATCCTATACAGTATATATTAATTTTGGTCTGAACCCAAACACATTCACAAAGATTAAAAATAACAGATTAATCATGCATTTAAAGTATCATTTAAAAAAAATCTTAGGCAGCCATAAAAACTCCCATGTGTTTTTTCATTTGACCATTAACATGTCTCACATGGCTAATCGATACCTTACTGACGGCTAAAACTATATAAGTTGATTGTGTGAGCTTGTGATAAAATCTAACAAATACGTAGAACAGCTGAGGTGCCCCCGAGGAGACGTGGGCTTCATCTAGCCATCTGGCAAGATACCAGTAACTTTTATGGAGAACAGAGGAAATTCATGGTTTTCATTGTGTGACTCTTCATATGCACATATTCTCATATTAAATTGTTTTTTTTGTTTTGGGCAAAAAGTAGCCTTAAACATTTCCCTTGACTGCCTTGAACAGTACTATAGATATAGTAAAATGCTATTTTCACAGTTAAGATAATATATCATTCACGTTACAGCTGCATTATTCAGGTGTATTGCAACTGATTCAGGATCTTACCTGGTATTTCCACTTGAATTAAAGATAAAATCTTTAGAATAAAGATGGGAATCCAGCAAAGGGAGTCAGTTATAACGATGGAGAAGAACCTCTTGGCAATGGTCATCTCCTTCTTGATGTGATTGCTGTATTCTGTAGCTCGCGTCCCCGTTTTCTGAATGTTGTAGAACATGCTTCCATAGGAAAAGACGATTATAAGAAATGCCAACAAGTTTAGACCTGTAAAGGAACACATTATGCGTTACAAAATCATGTGTCATAGCGAGCAAAGTTGCTTAGCGACTCAGCAGCGACATCTGCTGGACAGAAACGCATGCCAGTCATAGACAATTCTGTGATCGCCACACCGACAAAAACGAAAAAATTAGGGAGAAGGAACGAATAAATTCAGGACCGAATAGGAGTGTCACTCACCAAGGAAAATGACGATGGAGTACACCTGAGCCCCAACAGTCTCTGGCTGTTCAGAGTGCAGGGGAAAACATACTCCATTGGTACCATAGAAGTTCTTAAAGAAGTCTTTGGCCACTAGAGGGATGAAGGCGATGATAAATCCCAGGATCCAGATGGCTACGAGGATGCTCACGGTCCGGCGTCTTCCGGGGGCAAGATACCGGAATGGGTAGACGATGCAGACGTACTTCTCCAGGGTGAGGTATGTGAGCAGCATGACAGACACCTCAGTGGACAGCATGGCCAGAGAACCCACCACCTGACACTGAGTGCTGTCCATCCAGCTCTGGGCGTGTTGGTTATACTTCCCCCGGAACTTTAGATCGAATGCTCCAATCACAAAGAGGTACACGCCCATCAGGCCGTCAGCACCTGTGGGAAGGCAAAACTTATAGAAGTTTCACTTACACAAAAAAAAAATCTGAGGGTAGAATGAAAAACAATTGGTTTAGCGAGATAACCAATCACATCTCTTCTAGTTGCTTGGACCCACCTCATCCACAATCTGATTGGTCATCTCTCTGAACCAATCATTTTTATTCTGCCACCAGAACATATTTGTGTAAGTAAAACTCCCATGAGCAAAGACAAGTCAGGAGGTTGATGGAGAAGCAGGGCTGATGCCTGCAAGCAACATTATTTAATGATGGGGGTTAGAACCTGGATGCTAAAAGGTTCATCACTGCAATACACACAGATCTGGGTTTTAAATGTATTTTTAGTATTTTAAAAATTCATTCAACCTCCCATAAGCAAATTCAATCAAGCTGAGGACATTTCTGAGGACCAGCTTCCCATGCCGAGTCACAACCCCCCCCTTTACACCTGCTGCTATTGTTGCATGATACAAACCACCTGACTCATGTTTGGTATTCCAAATCACCCAGTATGTAAGCCTAGACTTAAAATTCAGATACTTATTTCATCCTATGCATAAAGCAGTTGAGTGGAAGTTGGATCCTGACCATAGAGCTGATTCTGGAACTAAGCAGTGAATGTTCTCATCCCAGATCTCCACCTAATCCCACTATTAGCTTTTCTGTGACTCGCTTTGGACTATCTCAGGTCTCCCTCATGGCTGCACGGTGCCTTCCCGCGTCCTCTCTTTTAATTACACCATCATAGTTTATTCCACATCGGCTATTCCATATTGCAGTTGGCTTTCGCCACTTTCATAATCTTCCAGACTATTGATAAATAATGCTTCTGCTTCCCGCTTGTGGCCATCTGGTCCCAGGCTCACAGACCTATACATAGACATCCAGACATCTGGTTTGTGACAGAAAGGATCCGATTCCTCAGTCCGGTCCAGTCAACAGACATGGTCGGCAGTTTGAAACCCAATGCAAGAGTTTCACCTCCATCAGCAGAGTTACCTGCCTCCCAGCACCAGCACGTATCAGTCAAGATCAAGACATTTTTACTCCAGCACATTTCTTGAATGACTCACTGGATTATTGTGTTTTCTTGTCTTTCAGTCCCTCTAGATAAGTGCTTCTCAACCCAGTCCTTGGGGGACCCTCAGACAGTCCACATTTTTGCTCCTTCCCAGCTCCCAACGCGCCAGTACCAGGTATCCAGTGTTCTTAATTACTTGACTGATTGCTTCAGGTGTGGTGTGACATGGGAGGGAGCAAAAATCTGTACTGTTTATCTCAGAGGACTGGGTTGAGAATCACTACTTTAGAAAATTGCTACAACTCATTTACCGTGAGTCCATCTAAAAAAAAAAAAAAAAAAAATGAGATGCAATGATTTATTGATTTTACTTAAAATTTTTTACGTAACCCTAATGAACCCTTTCCACAAACGAGGTTATAATAACCCAGAATTGACCAAAAATTGTGAGATTTTATGAGCATAGAGGAACTCACAGCAGAGGGAGATGATGCACAATGCATGCAGCTTGTTTTCAGATCTGATGTAGGATCGCATGGCGATCACGAAGACGTTGCCGAAGCAGGTGGTGGCCGACACGACCCAGACGAAGACCCGCAGCATGATGTTGGCCAGCAGGTCCTCGAAGGAGGAAATGCCATCGGTGTTGGGCTTGCAGCTACGCACGTGAGGTGCATAGCCACAGTACTGGAACTTCTTGAAATATCTGTTAGAATCGGAAAACCCGCCGACTGTGAATAAATTGCGTTTCTGTAACATGGCATGGGGGTTTATAGCACCAGCTGACTGTAATGCTTCACGTTAAATTGTGAAGTATTGCTGCACTTTTAGATTTAATGGGCGTTAATAAACCAGTTGTGTAAAGTTTAGATAGTGGTGGTTTCAACTGTATTTAGAGCTTCGGGGATATTACAAGGTCAGGGTAATATTGCCATTCCTCTCAAGAGAAACACTGCATGGTTTATCATTAGCCAATGACATATTTTGAATCTGTGAGTGACAGGGGTGAGGCACTGTAGGACCCAATCAGCTTTCAGCTGAGGTCAGTGCCCCTGTGGCTCCACCCCTGTATATATTCCTGCATGATGTAAGCAAAGGACCCAAGGCCATTAATATCTCCAAGTGAAAATCAACATGAACACAAAGTGTACATGAGAGACTTACATGTGTGTGAGGGTTTTCAGAGGTTGAAACATTCTCCTCTGTATGTTCGCGATCTCAATTCCCTCTATGCTTCTGGAAATCACAAACAACCATTTTCCCACTGATCACTTCCATAAAAGAAAAAAGTAAAAACCTCTATTTTAAGAAGGTATATAGCCGTGCGTTCTACGCACTTAACCAGTGACGACTGATAATTTCCTCCACTTAGTCAGAAAGCGAATTATTTTCGCTCCTTAATAGAATTAACATAATTCAATTTATGATTTAGTTTGTTGATTAATTAAAATGAGATCATATATAACATTTATGCAAAAGACATTCTAGCCAAAATGAAAACAACAAAGATTTTAAAACTTTCCCAGAGTACTCAGAAATATCGCTAGTACTCAGCGTGTGTCCAATTTATGGAGCAAAACCTTATTTATGAAGCTTTAATTTTTCAATTTCCAGGACAGATTAGAAAGGAGGATTTTCCACTCTGCAAAAAATTGTTTATTTAATAATGCTGAAAAACTAGATAATAGCTTTGGAAGAGCAATTTCCAGAAGAGGGGGAAATTATCAGAAGTTATTAATACTGAAATGCTTTTTTATTGTATAGGAGCCCTTGAAGATATAAATTTTACTGGTGATTTCATGCATGGTGCCACGTCCTGAAGACAGCTTCTGAAACATCTTTGATGTCTGACCTTAAATGATGCTATATTTCCTTCAGTCAAGCAAAAGTTCTTGGTAAAGGAACATTTGCAATAAAATGTTGCAAAATGTGGAGAGTAGTGGCTTAACGGTTAGGGAAGCGCATTTGTAATTGAAAGACTGCAGGTTTGAATCCCCAACCGGCAAGGCACCACTGAGGTATCCAGCGCAAGGTACCGTCCCCAAGCACTGCTCCCTGGGTGCTGAATTAACTACCCCCTGCTATGTCACATTGGCACATATGGGTGAAATGCAGAGGATGCATTTCACCATTGTGTGCTGTGGTGTGTCAACAATGACCACTGATCACCAGTACAAGCTGCTTGACATATTTATCTATGCATGTGCATAAAAGAGCCGAATGAGATAAGACAGGAAAGAAACTCACAGTGATTTTAATTTATGCAGATTATCAAAGTGGTCCCGCTGTAACTCCAAAATAGGGTTATATGATATGTTTCTATAAAAAAGAAGGAAATAATTACCAACCCATTCTGTTATTGTAAATTATTATTAAATGATCATAATGATTACTAAGAATTATAAATACGGTTAATTATTGCGATTTAGGTGTGCACTCTACTGAGGAATGAGACAATACAGAGACTTACAACTGCAGTAGCTCGCCAAGATCGACAAATAAATTTGGAGGTATCACTTTGATATTGTTGCTGGATAAATCCCTGAGGACACACAAGAGAAAACAACCAATTTGCAAAGACATCATGAATAAATAAATTAACAACTGACTGATCTCAATGGAGTCACGTGTGTCTCAGTGACCCAGGTATTTAGCTGTTAACTATAACTATGTAATTTACTCAATGTGTGGTGACTTACTTTGAACAAGTAAATATATTATTACTAGTAATCAGGGGTGTAGTATTCTGGCCCCCCCTGAGAAAATGGAACCTTGTGCCTATTAAAATTCATTATTTTATGCATTCAGGGGTCCCTCTATAGTGCCCCTCCCCTTTATCTGCCAGGGTGCCCTTGCCTTGTGACAATTAGATACCAATCATAAACATTAGTATCACTTGGCTATAGCACCCTCCTATGTAGCATGGAAGGTTAACTACTTATAACCAGAACAAACTACACATGTAAACTGTCATTCTTTAAATGAATCAAAATAAACTTACAGCTCCCCAAGCCTTCTGAGAGGTGAGAAAGCCTTTTCATGCAAGTCACTGATTCTATTCCTCTGAAGAACTCTAGAGACGGAAGTCACAGAGGGACAAAAATCAACTTGCAATCAAATTTGCAGGGAATTTTGGGAAATAGGCGTTCTCCACAGTTGCATTTTCTGTGGTCTTCAACGAGGAATGTAGTTTACTTGAATTACGTCAGCAAAATATCCGGGTACATACAGAGACAACTGTGAGCTGCTGTATGCTGAACAACTTGGTGGAAAATTTGTTACATTTTGGTTTGGTGAAAAACCCTAAATCGGCTGGATAAAATAAAAAGCCTTTCATTGAAGATCAGTGGGTAGAACTGATAGCTCAGTATTATGCTTGTGAGTGTGAATTCCACTTCAAACCATAGCTGTGAGAGTTACTTGTTTGCACTACGTGTGTATGTACATGCGTGTGTGTGTGTACAGCGCCCAGCGACAGGATGTGGCTAAATATAACTAAACAAAACTTTACATCTTCCCTGCTCAGGTGTATATATTCTGTTATGATATCGGAAAAGGAAAGAACTTGCTCTTCTTAGTTTGATACATTTGTAGCAGACTGTCATGCCTAAAGTAATATGCACTTACAGCACAGTCAGCAAATTACAGGAGCTGAAGGTTACTTCTCCTACGCTCTCGATCTGATTCCCCTCCACGTCTCTAAAATGATACAAGTGCTTGAAATTAAAAAGACGACTCGTACCTTTACACTGCAGGACACAGAAAAAGAAACGTTGCATTATTGCAATTAATGCTTGTTGGGTTTCCTCTAAGGTTCGGAAAATGGGGTAGCAGGAAAAGGACTTACAGCCAGTTGAGCTTCGGCATCCCCCGACACACGTCGTGTAGCTGGCCGAGAGAGTTGTTAAGCAGCACCCTTTGACAGAAGAGCCCTCTGTTACCCACAGAAGAGTCAGACCCACATAAATCACTGTCAGCTCAGCAGGAAGAAAAAAAACTTACAGAAGCACAAGCGAATGTAACCCAGAAAAAGTCAGCGAGGAAATCTGGCTGATTTTGTTATTTTCCAATATCCTGCGATTAAATAGAGGCGAAAATCGTGAATGTTCATTGCTGCTGTTCCTCCCCTGCAATTTTCTGTAGCACATCACGTAATTCAAATTACAATTGTGAATTAAAATGCAACATAATAACCAATGATTGATATACTGCTTATCCCGAGCAGCCTTATCCCAGAAAGCACAGGATATGGGGAGAAAAGTCCAAACGCAAAGAGTGGAAGCAGAATTCAGTCCCCCAGCCCTGGAATTGTGAGGTCATATTGCTCTCCATGGAGACAATGTGACATCATAATCAAATGAAAACAACCCTAGAAAATCAGAGAACAAAGGAAAAAAAGGTTGGGCCAATAGAGGCGGAAAACAGAAAATATAAACTTACAACCACTCCAGCTTATGAAGATCCTGGAACACTCCTGCCCTCAGAGTCGATATCTTATTGTAGCTCAGATATCTGCTTGCAAAGATGAAACAAATTGAGCTGTACCACAACAAAAGATGAATTTATATTCAAGAAAAAATCTCAACGTGCCACCTGTTTTTTTATTATTATTAATTTATTATGCTGGCAACATTTCTATGGACGGTGTAAAAGATTCAAAGACCCTCCCCCCCAATAACATCCTTCAGGAAAGTTACCACACCATAGTCTGACGTTAGTATGATGCTCTCAGTCATATTTTTACCTCTGTTGTGTCTGTAACATGTATGTTATTATGTACTGTCGGCAGATTTCTACTGCTAAATCATAGCAACTCTGTGAAATTGTATATATATATATATGCAAAGATACATGTTGAACTCACAGGCGTGTTAAATTATACAGTCCTCTGAACGCACTGGGACTCACGGCTCGAATCTTGTTATGCTGCAGATATCTGAAAAGGAATATTATCTAGCACTTCAGAGTCACCCATGTGACACAATCTCTCCAAGTATTCAGGACACGATGACTGAAACATGAAATCCCTTCAGGGAAAAAGGGAACAAACTGTCAACCCATAAGATTCCGCTTATTGTACAGAAGTCAGGCTTTACTGTTACGCTTCGAATTTTGCTGTGCGACAGCTACAGACCAATGAGACCCGTTTCTGTGCCGTTTGCTCCAAGTGACGGCTTTAACCCAAAGAACATCACACTGCTCAGCAGACATGACGAGTTAAAATACTTAAATGCCAGAATATTCCCTGCGGATAACAACCCCCGAATCTTTGTGCAATGGCTACACATGCAGGGAGAATATAAATTCGGCCTACTGGCTGGTCCTTAAGCGACGCATCCTTGACAGCTGCATCAGGTGATACCAGCCGTGTTAATAACATAATTACACGGCCATCAGTAAACTTCAGCATGATGCCGATAAAGTTTCTGAATGTTGAGTCATATATACGTAGGTGAACATCCCACTCAATATTCAAAACAGTGACGTTGGTCCCACGCAACATTTTCCAGGATTTTGCTTTGAAGAATATGAATAAACTTATTGGGAGAATTTGGTTCTCATCTAACCCACTGACTAAGGAGAAAAAAGCTTTTAGCTGATGATCTCAGTTGCATACGCAAAAACGAATGTATACAGTCCGTATTAAAACAGACGGGCAGCCTACATACAGGTATGTATACGAGGTCATACAGAATAATACGAGAAGACAGATTTCACTCAGTCATGACAAGTGGCCTGAAACAGATGCCAGTAACTCTCCAGATCAAGCGTGAGGATTTAAACAATCGACAATGTAGGAAAACCTACAGCTTTTGCAGACTGTTGTAATTGTAGAATATATCAGCATTCAGCCTCTTCAGCCTGTTCCTCTGCAGAGACCTGAAATAAAAACAGATAAATATTAATAAGTGTTTGATATTAACTAGTATCACCTAAACTCTGCCTCAGTGCATCCTCTGGTGCCGCAAAACGGGCAGGAAACTCCCGTGTTTGCACTACGGTTTGACTCTCTCCCTTCCTTTGTTAATTCTCAGTCACACGCACCTGTCCGTTGGTCATTTCTAACAGGTAAACTGGATACATCCAATGCAAACTAAAAACAGTCGATCTTTTCCGACGCTTTTCACAAGAGCAACTTACAGCTTTAACTCTACGTTCCTACTGGAGGAAACTGAAAACTTGGAACTAGAATTCTGGTTCAAGTACTGTGAAAACTGATTAATTAAGTTACCGATGCAGAGGAGGTGCAAGACCTTGGGTGTATCTCAACTGCAAGAACGCAAAGACCATACTTGCGGACTCAGTAAGATCGATCTTGCCAACTTCCCTTCTAAGAATGAACTTGGGCCGCAATGAATCATCGGATTGATGTAGTTCGGCAAAGATGCTAATGATGTATCTGGGGATTTTTACTGTCCTCTGTACTTCTGTTTTTAGAATTGGAACTGGTCTTCGACAATGAAAGACGAGCTAAAACGGGTAGCGAGATCACAAGCATGGTGAAGTACACATACTGAGAAAGAACCCTTGTCCTCAGGAAACGCATAAATAGCAATATTAACCATAATATGCGGTAATAAACAACCCGGCAGCGCTAACCTGCTACATCACATGCAAACCTTTTCACGGTGATAACGACACGGCATCCAGCTAAGAGCTGCCCACAGCCCACACGGACAGGAACACTAAGCCGGGGGGGGGGGGGGACCGCGGCACGGCTGGCTTCGGTACTCACATCATAGTGACAGTCGGGGACACGGAGGGGACGGCCCGGAGCTGAGCGCAGTCACAGTCCAGTTCCAGTCCTCGGCAGTGACATTGGTCGGGGATAGTTCTAAGCACTGTGGTGGGTGCAGAGCATTAATTAAGTCAGGGAACTACGGATTCACGACTGATTTCACTTAATATACCTGCATCTATAAAACACCAGGACATTTCACCATTACTATTTCCATCCATCTTCTATACTCGCTTGTCCTACATAGGTTTGTGGGAGTCCAGAGCCTGTCCCAGAAGCTGCTGGGGCCCAGGCCAGGATCAGCCCAGGATGGGGTGCCAACCCCACGTTGGGCACACTCACACACTGTTCACAGAACCTGCCAACTCCAGTTTACTAGCATGCTGTTTGGGTTTCGAGGGGAAACTCCGGAGTGAGAACAAGCAAACTCCACACATGTAGAGACTCCCCAGAGAACTAAAGAACCCTCATCTTCAGCGGCATAAATTAACTTTGCTAGGCACCACTGCACCCCACTGCTAATATCTGCCATTATAAAAAATTATATTTAATATTTACATTCAGCATATAGTAACCATGAGACCTGGTAATGCACCAGTGATGACGATCAAAACAGTAAAATCACAGTATACATAGTTAGCAGCAAATGCTTCTGAAACTGGTGGGAAAATGATTATTTACAACCGGCATCTGGTGACACAATAAGAAGGGCACGTGACATCATCCAGGGCCTCAATCACCCCACACAGCCACTTTTCCCCCTCTTCCCCTCGGGCAGGACGTTCAAAATCATCAGCCCCTCAACCATAAGGTTCAGAAGCAGCTTCTACCCACAAGCCATTAGGCTGGTCACCAGCTGTTTATTATAAAATGTTAGGGCACCTATGGGATAATCTGTTGATCATTTTTACACTGTTTATCATTACCGCTTTTCATGTTTTTGTGGTTCGGTTTATTTCATGTTCATTTTCGTGAATTAGTGTTGTTTATCGTCCTCATTACTCACTGTTCCTGTTTTTCTCAATATCTAATGCTGCTACTCAGCGTTTATCTTTGTCAATGTACCATTGACCGACAGTCTGCAGGAGGCATTACAGTTAGTATCTCATTGTATTACTTATATGTTACTATGAAATAGAATACAAGTCCTGCGTGGCCTAATTAGCATGTATGTGCTGGTATATTTACACGGTTTAGTTACCACACAGCACTTTAAAGACGACCCAATCTCTACATGTGGTAAAGGAATGAACTTTGGTTTAATTATATGATTTCTGAAGTATTGCTTTTGCTCACTAGAGGCCCTTTAAAAGAGAGTAGAAATGCCCCAGTAGAAATATATTAAAAAGAAAGTCAAATTATGCAGTATTTTTGCTTTTAAATATCCAGTACTTTGATGCAGATGTCAAATTACATAAACCAGAAATTAACTAAGAAAAAAATCACAGAAAAAGATAAAACAATGAAGCATTAAAAATGTGCTGTATATAATATAACCTGTGATCTTATATTATTCAAATATTCATGCCAAAACAGCTATCCTGAGTAAATGACCTTAGAGTGAGTTTACAAAATTTTGGCTTTCCTGTGCAGTGCATAATATTGTGCTTGATCAGCCTGAATTATTTTAGACACGTATTCATATGTAGCAGACTGTCGTGCTTTAGAGATGAATGAGTTGAGGGCAGACATTGTATCGAATCAGAAGGGGTTTATTTGAATTTTAACAAACAGGGTAAGTAAATTAACAGGGGTTGCGAGGGATCAAAAACGGGAGGACTGGAAATTAGGAAGGGCACAGGCAACAGGAACTTTAATGACTGGACTGGGGAACTCTGGACTGGGAAGCAGATATATATGAAACTAACAAGGAAGCTAATGAGAGGCAGCTGGGAATTATTAACATGCAGCTATATCATTGTTCTTCTGCCATCAGAAACAGCACCAGGACCTGGCTGCCCTCCGCTTTGACATTCAGATCTTAAAATTTTGTCAGTGTGAATTAGGACTTTGCCATCTTGCTCATTTAAGGACGGGCTCCCCCTTTCAGTCTGGTTCCTCCCAAGGTTTCCTCCTTCTAGGGAGTTTTATCTTGCTACTGTTGCCTCTGGCTTGCTCACTGGGGGCTTTGGGCAGGGATAGTCTAAAGTGCTTTGAGACAATGTAATGTGAAAATGTGGTATACAAATAAAATTGAATTGAACTGATGATAGTTATGAACAAGAGGCAAGAAAAAAGGAACAGGTTTGGTTTGTTAGGGTCACACTAAGGAGGAAGCAGGAGGGTCAAGTGGACAGGGGGATGCAGACTATGCTTGGCTAAGTATATTATTTATACTATTTTCATGAAAATTAACAGATAAGCATTTAGGTGTGAAGTCTCACATTTTACACGTGAGACCCACTGGTTTTGTGGTGTACTTAAACCAAACAAAAATATTTATCTGTATGCACATAAAAGTATCTGGCACCCTCTTTAGACTCTGCATTCGACTGTGCATATGTGTACTGAACCGAAAGACCCACACCTAAAATTTTCGGTATGAATGTGTGTACCGTTACACTCCTGTTCTGAATTCATAAACATTTTTAGTCAGATTGTTGTTTCTGTTTAATTGCTAACATAAATTTATAATAATAATAATAATAGTAATAATAATAATAATAATAATAATAATAACAAAGATATATGCATAAAGAGTCTTTTTGATGGCTCACAGCTTTCATCAAGGCGTACAAGTATTCCGCCACTAAACTCCCTGTTTTCACTGCCGTGAGGTAAACATGAATCCAATCCTTATTTTCCACACGACAAGCTACTTACCTATATTTATGTTAACATTAGTGTCGAATGCAAGAATATCCACACTTACAGCATTTGTTTGACTTGATTCCAAAATCATCACTGAGGATCCCAAAATAATTGTCAAAAAGATTCGGCCATCCGTTGTTATCACCTAGGCAACAGAAAGCGGGAGAGTGCAATATTTTAATGTCTTAAAACCTGAATTTGTGTGATTCCAGTTCACAAATAGTATTGCAACTGTCATATCATTACAATGTACTAGACTGACGCCCCATCCAGGGCGACCCTTGCACTGCACCTAGTGCATCCTGGGATAGGCTGCAGAATCATGTGACCATGATACGGTCTGGAAGAGACGCAGGCAGATTTGTTAAAGAAAAATGTAAAAATGCTTTTTGTCAGATTCATCCAAAGGATTTTTACTAGGTGTTCATTCTAAGTATAATGTTTTTAGGATTTAGATTCACAAAGTCATTCAGAATAAAACTTGATAGTATAACATGAAGCAATCTTTGCATATCGTAAAGATTATATCACTGAATTTGAAGTTATAGGTGAATGCTCTATCATGATATAACTGATTTTTGCATGAAGAAGGTGGATGAGTAGCTACACTTCATTTTTTCCATTTTCAATATTATTAAATCAGAGATTAAAGTGCAAGTTTTGTGATTCTTAAAGTGTGACATTGCACCACAATTGCTTCATGAAAAGAAGGGAAAATGCATAAAACATATTGGAAAACTACAGAGATAGGAGCCATTTAACAAGACCCACAAACAATTTTAGAATAGATAGGAAAAAATATCACGCAAATCATATGAAAACCTGACCTAGACAAATGGATAAAAAGCATAAATGGAAGTATGTAGCAAAAATGCATTATATAGATAAAGATGGTGCGTGATACTGAGTGTGTTGGTCATTTCATTGCAAAACCGCATTTTTCAAAAATGAAATCCACATTTATCAATTTGTAGCCTATTCCCATCTATTCTTTTTCATAGAGTCATAAAAAAACAGATTAACTGAGTTTCCATTTGTTATTGTATCAACTCGGAACAACCTAAGATTACAGATTTGATTTTCTTCCAGTGTTTACGTTCAGTTTTTTCTGTTCGGCCTTTCCCGACAGGCTACCTAATCGTGCTGACACTCACCGCAATATTCCTCGTCCGCTTGGTTACCACAGTCGTCCACGCCATTGCAGTGTAGCGGCTGCGGGAGGCATTTGGTCAAATTGCCACAAGGGAAATATCCTAAGGGGCAGCTGGATTTCTTATCAGGGAAGCTGAACGAGGTCAGGGCAGCTGTAAGATCAAAACAGGGCAAATCAAAAGCTTCTCCGAGTCAAATGCATTCATTAAGACAAATATATAACATGCAAAACACATTAAGTTATTATTATTATTATTATCATTATTATTGATTTAATAATATTGATTATTGATTCATTTAAGTTTTGTGCCTTTGGTTGTCATTTCTCTGGGCTGTAAAAATTAAATACCATCATCTTTATTTTATTGTATAATTTAAACTCAATTATGAAGCTTATCAGGGCTTTACTTGGAAGAACCCCCCCCCCAATCAAGAAAGCTGATGATTATATCACTTCCTAATTCGGGGGCCTATACCAGTTCTGAGATAATTCATCTTTACCAGTAAGCCGTAGATTCTCACAATTTCCCTGCAGTTTATTTGCATTAGTTATACATACCCGCAACACAGCCCAGGACAAGCGATTTAGAGTCTTTAAAGGATTGATGTATTATTGCACATCCATGTCGTGGCCTAAAACACTGTCAAAAGGACTGCACATCATGCTCATCATGAACGGCGGTAGCAAACACCTGAGATTCAATTGTGTGATTGCTGTTAGGCCGATATGATGATAATGAGTAACACCCTAGTGGTGAATGTCAATGTTTATTTCATGGAGTCCTTTGTTAAAAACACATTTACTGCAACAAACAAAATTCAGGAAACATAAACCCAGGCAGTGCCAAAGCTGCAATTAATCACGTTTCTTAATGCGATTAATCACATTTCTTAATTTAGGAGTGTGATGTCAATCAAAATGATTTTCTAAGCACAATTCATATTAATTAGGTACTCCAGAACACTTTAGACACAAGTCAATCATTCAAAATAATCAACGTCAAAAACTTTAAAAGGTAGTATTTATTCTAGTCTTATAGACACCACTTTAATTAAATGTAGACAAGACTGGACTAAAGTCAATAAAGTTTTTTCCTGTTTTATTTTTACTTTACTTTAATGATAATTACAATTATTCAATTTTAAACATTATGTTTCAATTATGTCTATGACTAAATCATATTGGCACACAGCAGTTAAATTGAATAATCTATAATACAAAATAGTGATGTATATTCTGTAATTCTATAGCTAAATATATGATTTAGCCTTTCATAAGAGAAAAACACATTAGAATCCAAAGAAAAGAGTACCAATGACCCACATACAGCCCCCACTGGGACCGATAAAACATAATTTCACATTATATGGAGCCGACTTACTTGTTACGCGGTACAGATGGCTGCTGACGACAAGGAGCCAGACTAGCGACGGCGGCATGGTGCGGAGAAAGAGCGAGAGAAGCGCCGCCGGCCGGATCCGCCAGCGGAATGAGGCGCAAAGCGCAGCGCTCCGCACCTCCCTGCTATCGCCCGCTGACGACACTGCGCCTCCCCTCTATCTGCCGTTAAACTGGAGACGTGATCCAGGGTTTACAGGTCATGTATCAACACAGCGCAATAAAATAATCCCAAAGCTGGACATCAATTAACATTTATTAAGCAGCGTATTCTGATAATTAAGCATGTCGCTATCAATGTACATGTAAACTTCCATAAAATGTAACTCAGCTAATATATTTAGGTAATACATATGCATGTTTATGAATTTCATTCCTATAACAGTTTTTAAGTTAAATTTTATCTTGCTCTCTCCCTACGGCTTAACAAATCATTTGCGCTGACCAGCAAACTACAGAAAGGCTTCTGCGAAAGAAATGAATGTCATATAAATGTAAATCCACACGGTAGATTACAGAATGGCCTCTACGAATATTTTGTCCATATACTATAGTTAACGTTTATCGCTATTAATACCAGTTAACCATCCTATCATTACATAATTAGTTATGGGGAGGCATTAAGATATTATAGCTTTAGGTCTTTGATGAGTACAACTGACAGCAACATTAACAAGTTATATTCACGGATATAAAACCGTGCATGTACGCAAATCCCAATGTAAAGTCTGTCTTTTGATGTTTTTCCCAGTAAATAATAAAAGTACCGGTAAGGTGTTTTAAAAAACATCCCGCCAGGCAATCTATCGAATGACATCGCCTCCGGAATAGTTAGTCTGCGGCTCCACCGTCAGGCGTGTCTCACTCCCCGGCAGAGTGGCATGGCCGCGCCTTTCGTACCGGGTACCGTGTCAATCTTAAGCCCTTATGTGAGATGCGGAATCACGGGGACCACAGTCGGAGGCACTCTGTGCTTTGCCCAAGCTTTAACTTTGGCCTTTATCAGTCAACTTAAATGGCCACTCCTTGGTTATGCAAAAATGTAGACTAATCATGTCGCTAGTATTGCGTTTTAAACTAACTATTACTAACCTTTTTAAAGAAATAGATTACTCAAGAACTCATTATTACTGTAATTTACTCAATTAGCCAGCTAAATTAATCTCCATTAAACATCAGGCTGTTGTGACGAGAGAGTAGGCCTAACTTATCAGTGTCCACAGCTACTTACACCTGTAAAAGCTTTATTCTGGTACCCTGTACATTTTCACATTCCTTCATTTCATATGCATTAAATTACAAATTGTATATTAGAAACGTTAAGTTTCAGGAACGAGTTTCAACTACGTGAAATTTCTGCAATGCTGATCGATCAGAGTGCGGAGGCCAGCGGTTTTAATGGAGTTTTATTACACTCAGCTTATTGACATAACAAAACTGACCTATTCTCCAACTTCTAATTAGACATTAACTTTAAATTTAAAACTATGCCTTTTGTTAAAATGAAGGGCTGTCACCAAACCTACAAAACAGGTTGGTGCTGCACAAGTCAGTGAGCACCGCAGACGGGATGCCAGAGAATATAGGCTGTTATCTGCATCTAATATTAAGAGGATATTAAGTTATTTAGAGGATTCTGACCCCATCTCCTTTTCAAGAGTGACTTCTTCACCCTATAAATAAACAATTCTCTCCAACACCACATGGTTTATCTGCAAGAAAACTGCCACCCGAGAACGACTCACTTTCCAATCTTGTCGCCTGGAAGGATTTCAGCTGTCAAAAACAGCGCGAGGCTGCCATCATATGTAATGCTTGGACTCACCGCTAGTGGCCATAATCTTACCTCGTTGTGTTGGCTTTAGCGTGGATGTTTACGGACAAGGACAGCTTAGTCTAGCAAGGTGGTCTGGCTTCACTGTGATGCTGCAGTCGATGCTCACATTCTTACTCAGCTCCACTCATGCATCTCCTAGCCTGTGCCCCCTCCCTTGTTATTCTCTGCCTCTGGGGCCCCCGTAACCCTCCACAGGACAATATAGAAAAATAATATGGGAAATTAATGAATACATTACTGTTTTAGTATATTGTCAGTATGCAGCATGTTTTGTAGGGAAAGGCAAATGACTTGCTGATGCAAATGAGAAATATTTTCAAGAAGGAATTAGACCCTATAAAACCGGCATAAGCACAGAATTAAAATTTGAGGATTCAGGTATTTTTATTTGTCATATGCAAAGCATAGGCCTACAGTATACCTGCAGTTAAGTGAAAGGAATCCATAAAAAAAGCTATAGTATAAGGAACGGGCCCACATAAGCACTCCATCACTGACAAGGAGAAACGACGTCAAACACCCTCCTGACCATAAGAGAAGCCACAGTGGTTTTTAACTCACAAGCCAACATACTGGGATTAAAATCAACCACATGCAACCCAGAAAATTTAATAAGATTACCCACCCCTGTAACATAGTACGTGCTTGTGGAAAGTGGTAAAAATTTAGACGGCAATATGATTTAGAATTTCAAGACACTGAAATGACTACAACGTATGAGGTTTATGTCCATGCTCATTTAAGGTATTTCGTCGTATTTGTGGGCAACATCACTCATGAACGCCGGGTGGCACCAGACATCAAAACTATATTCGGCAAAATTGGCATACGGTAATATTTTCCTGTCTTGTTCTTTCCATTGTATCATTAATAATGTAAAGGGGCGTCTGTACTATAATCGCGTCAGTGAAGAATAAATGTGAAACTGGAGGGAGAGGCTTCATCACTACATTTCGATAAATGCTGGTGAAGTTACTGTTTATTGGGTGCCGACTTGCTCCCGGTGACGTTGCAAAGGCAAATGATCAATGTTTGCCGGGGCATGAAGCGTAACTGACCCTTAGCAGATTAATTACATTATCGGGGAAAAAGGCGGTTTTAAGATTACCCGTTTGGATGGTTTACTTCTCAGTCGGTTGGGAATTTTCACTGCCGTTCCAGTTTCCTTTATGATCCCTTTGCTTTTTTCACAAGCTTTCAGCTACATTTAAAAATTATAGTTATTACAGTCCCCCTCCAGGCCTCACCATACTGTGGTAAACTTTCCGTTATGAACTACAATGAATTCATGTGAAATGACGTATTGCTGTTTAAATGGCTGTGATACTTATTTAGAGTTATAGATTTTAAATCGTCATTTGAGATGCAATTTAAAACTTCCAGTGCTTTTCCATTGTTCTGTCTGCTGTGGGGATTTAGCATATAAATGATAAATATTAAAAGTTTTCATTTTGCAAGTAAATTGCTATGACCCCCTCCCCTGCTAAAACCCGGTATGATTTCACTATTTGGGGCGAAACAGGCTTGATTAATGTAATCTTATTTAATTTATCTGGGTGTCACAAAGTCATGTCCCTTTTGCGCTCATACTGGTCTTTAACAAAGAGCAACTCCTACGTTTATTACTGCACTTTTAGAATGAGATGTATTAGTAGTACCTGTTCTACCAATGTTTCACAATTTTTTCGACCTTCGGTATTACCTGGACAAATAATCGAGAAGCGCAAAGAACATGCACATTCCTAAAAAGCTCAGGTGGAACCAGTTTACAGAATCAATGGCTATCCAAAGAAACTGTTTTTGTAAATCTCTCTCCAGATAGCCAAGTCACTAAGATAAATGTCGGTCTGTGTTGAGCAGTGCATGCAGTAACTCGATCTAGTCAGACTTCAAATCATTAGGTTTATTATTTGCTGGATCCGTATTATTTTTGCTCCGATTATTATATTATTTTTTTACATTCTTGCCTGCTTATTTTCCTATCAGTCAGACCGTAGGGTATTTACCACCATGAAAGAACTTCGAAAATCAAAATCGGATCCAATTAGAGAAACGTGACGCAATCGTCGCCGTCAGTGGCGTTCTAACAAAATCACACACTATACCCGTCTAGTGGTTTTACCAAATGCCCTTCAAAAGCCCCTCGGCATATCTTGACAGCTGGGGCTCTGTTGCGGCTGGATCGCCTTCCAGCGCTGCCAAAATCAGGGCACTGTTATTCCTGAGCATTCAAGCAATGTCCCAAGAAATAAGTGAAATGCTCATTTTGTTTATGCTGGTCATAATGCATAAGGCATAAGTGATATATACTCAATCTGTGTGTAAATATTTGAATTCTTCAACAAGTGCATGATTTCACCTGCAGCCTGGGTATGGAGACTATCAGCTGAGGTGGGGTTTGGAAGGGGCAGGCAGTTCTGGAGGGCTTAAGGATTATTCCACATGAGTAAGGGATGGAGGTGCTCAGTAGGGTGATTGCCTGAATAGGGCACTTGAAACCTGGACCCATAGAGTAATATTCTGAGGCTCTACCAACTCAGACAGCCTCATACAACTTCTGCCCGAAACTATGACTACCCACATTGCCCATTTGCATGGTCCACAGTCCAGTAAGTGATAACCCTGTCACATCCCACGGGCTACTTTCCGCCTCTTTCTACCTTATCCTACACAAATTTTCCATTTAAGGTGGCCACACACGCAATGAAAAGGGACACGTCGGCTAGAACAATCCATCGCATGCTCAAAACGACATGACCGCCAGGTTCGTTCCATGCCACTCCACAACACTAGAGGGCGCAGAATGCTTTCGATGCAACAGACCTGTGGTCACCTCTGTATTCCTCCTCAACTATTACTCTTTCCCATAACTGTCCTGTAGTCAGACTTTTATTGTTATATATTTTCACTTTCCACTCTTCACCATTTGATAAAGACTAATCTGGTCCTATCAATCATCCCGCCTATCAAAGCCTAATTCACTCTGGGGAATTCTGCCTGTTAAAATATACAATTGAATTTCAAATGCATAATAACCTCCTATGCAGCTCTTGGGATGACTGACCAAGTGAATGGCTGTTTGTGGCACTGGCTATAGGTATATCTGTTCCCTTTAAATGAAAGTTAAATAATTTTATAATTTGACTGACAGGTTTCTCACCCCATGTCCTCTCCGCTGTACAGGATGACCCCACCTGCTACTCACCAACCTTGTTTTCTCAGAAGCAAAAAAAAATTTGTAATTGGTTGTAGTTTGTTAAACATGTCATTACGGCAGACAATGACCTTATTTTACATTACTGTAGAAACATTAACACCAAATATTGTTTTGCTTTTCTTGCAGATCAAACCTGGTTCAAACAATGTTTAAAAGTTTATATTTTTAATATCCCGGTTTAGTCCTGGTTCTGTTGTCAGAGGCTACACTGTGCGGCAGGCTGCTTCCAGGCTCAAAGTTTCTAAGACAACATTACACAAGAATAAGGTGAAGCAGGAGACACTGGGAACGACCAGGAACCTGTCTGACAGAGGGCAGAAGTGACTTTGTAATGCCAGAGATGACTGTCAGCTTATCCGGCAGTGTCTCATAAATCAGAGGATGACCTCAAGTGACCTTCAAAAGGAATGGGAAACAGTAAGTGCTAGCAGTGAAGTGCACTGTTAGGATAGAAGCAGAACTGAAGTCCCATAAAGCAAGGAAGAAGCCCTTCATCACTGAGAAATAGGGAAGATCCAGGCTGGAGTTTCGGAAAAAATATATATTATACACAGACGCATGTAATATCTCAGCCAGAGCAGGTTGTCTGGGCTCAGGTGGGTGAGGGAACAGCATAGCATTCAGCCCTCTTCTCGAGTGGGATTGCACGCCCGTGCGTCCTCTGCTAGCTAGTGAAAATAGCAGCAATACATATATACTTTCATTGACGCTTGACTAGTGCTTCCATAATAAAAGGTGCAGGAGCAGGTAATGAATTTATCAGATATATTACATTGTGTCAGAGTATCAGAAACCAGAAGTTCCCCCTGGGATCAAAAAAGTCAGTCTTAACCCTAATCCCCAGGGATTGGCTAATGGCGATATCTGCCTGGACAAAGGACATCTTCATCATCAAATGGAATGAGGACGTCCTCACCAACAAGCAACAGGAGACTTCGCAGGCTTAAATAGCGGAGTCAGGCTGTTTGAACGCTTCTTCAAGCATCATTATTTCTATTATGTTCTGTATTATTATTGTTTCAACTTTAATTCGACTTAAAGACAGACCCAAAGAATGCATCTTGTTCATAGCCAGGGAGCTGCTTGTATTGCGATGTATTACCATCCAGGACTGCCCCCTACTGGCCCGGATGTACGATTTTTAGTAGTCTAAGGTGGCAACTGTACAAACCTTCAGGCTCATGGTTCCTGTTGGCACTTTCTGCCTACAATCCCAGTCCAGTAGAACGACTTCGAAAGCCTTTGTTTTCTTGTCACGTGTTCTGCATGTTTTTTATTCATTTCTGTCCTACTTAAAAATGCCAGAGTGACTCGGTTGTGCTTGTGCAAGTTACCTGAAAACCATAAAGCAGCGAAAGAGCTGAATCGTAAGATGCAAGGTGTAGCGGACAGCTGCTCCCCCTAGTGGACGGGCTGTTTAATGCCGGACCAGGGAGCCAGGAACCGGCTTGGTCAAAATACGGACATCTCATGAGATAGCTCACCTTGGCTCTTCAGATTACCCTACTGATACATCTCTTGTGACTAAGCACAGCTTGAATCCTCTGTCTAACATCCCGTGTGAGACTAAAATGGGTCTTTTCAGCTTCCTTGGTTCGTAAACCCTGAGGCATAAGTACAGGATGCCCTTGTTCTATACTCAAGCCTGATAGAGACATAATTCAACTATATCTGGCCAACTACAAAGAAGCAAACTTATTTCCAAGAAATGCTGCAGATTCTGTCTAACTTGAGAGTGTCTGTGGACATATTTACTACTGTTTCGTGCAAGAGAGCCATTAATCCCACACCCATGCATCAACCAGGCAGTCAGATGGCCTCTGTGGGCCGTAAATATCTCACATGTCAAAGTCCAGGAGCCGCATGAAGATTTGCAGCGATTACCCAGCAGGCTTCACGTTGACCAAGAGCTGCTGAACAGTCCTGATGAATTTCACATCATTTCACAGACATTTCAAAGGAGCAAACGAGATTCCCTTCCCCTTTTTAAACAAGCGGCTTCTGGGATGGAATATGAATCCAGTTAAACATCGTTTGGTTGGTAGAAGGAGCCCAACAAATCTAAGAGAATTGGAAAGGGTTGTTCATGAAGAGTAAAGCAAACTGCCAACTGATTCTGCCAGCTCATTCAGAGGCACAGGAAGTACTTCACTACTGTTATTGCCTCAAATTGTCATGCTACAAAATATAAGGTTACAGGTCATGATAATTTTGTCCATTCTATTTTCATTTGTTTTATTATTAAAAAATTTTTCTATTAATATTTTAGCATTATTGTATTGTTTTAGTAAAATTAATTTCCCAGTCCTAAAAGATGCTAGATAAGCTAAAAGCCTGTTTGCACACTTCGCCAACTTATGATTGAGTTTCAGGTTACATTTAAACAGGCAATCTTGCAATACAGGCATTTCCACAGCAACAGTTTAAATGGTTGTTTTTTAATTAAAAACTGTCTTGTAATTTTAAATTGCTTTTGAAACAATTAAATTGTAACTGTCATGCATATTATTGTCATACCCTGCCCGTGACAGCCTCATGTGCCACGCCCCTGATACCTCATGTCTCTCCCCTGATGGATTCCAGC
>JABFEB020000082.1:2629909-2649948 GCA_019775895.2 Stomatorhinus ivindoensis | reverse complement strand
GACGCGGACTAAATACACAGGACAGGCTGAACATAACAGGCAACAGGTGATCACAATCGGGAATTAACACGAGGTAACGGGAGGGGCGTGGTACTCAGGAGGATCGGAAGAGCCGGGCGTGTCAAGCAAATTAATAGAATATCCTGAAAACAGAATGTTGTGCTGTTGTAAAAATAAATATTTACACATAATAACCCACTTTCAAAAACAATCTACAGCTGTATATTTATACTGTATTGTTTGTTTGCACTGTATGTTTCTCTGCATTTTTTTTTATGAACAACAATAACAATAATACTATTAAAGATGATAATGACTGTAAAAACTGTAATACAAACTGTAATATCTAACACATTGTTCTGCATATAGCCTATATGAAATCTGAGTTGTGAACCGCTCCCTTTTTCGCGGTTTCCCGTTTATTCATTTGCGGTGTATCTTCATGGATGTTCCTGCCACTGACTTCATCCTGCCAAAATGAGGTCTGCGATCAGAAACTAAGATTTAAGCGCAGGTGTGCTTGTCTGCGTTGAGACGTGGCGAGGACATGCTCGATTTCAGGGTTGCCAAATTGGTCAACTGGTTGGAGTGACATCTTCGATTCAAACCTGCACACACACGCACACTCATTTATACGCATAAAACAGTTTTATTACCTTGTAAATCGTCTGTGTTTTTAGGTTTATAATGAATAGTGTAGATTTGCCGTAGGATTTCCTGAGTGGGTGTCACGCCAGATGCGTGAGAGCTGGCAACCCTGTGAGTGTCCGTATTTAGGTATGGTAAGGAATTGCTCGATTAATTTCAGAGAACCGTAAAGTGGGGTGGGGGCTCCCGGTAGACTGACTGGTTCAAACCGGTCTGAGACTCACGCTTAACAGCAGAACCGGCGACGGACGTAACGCTGGCTTGAGAGACACACTTCAGACGGAGTGTTTTAGAGACGCGCATTAATTACATCGCTCAGCAAATCACTCACTACGATTCCGTGGCGCTATCGAGCCTCGGCTGTCATTCGCCCTCCGTTATGGCTTCCACGGGGCGTTTCTCTTCTGCACTCCAGTCTTCTTGATCGCTAACCTTTTAGCTTCGTATATGGGGCATTTTCTTTTATCTACAAAGGCGCATCTGATAAAAGCGCCGAGAAAGGTTTGCATCCCTGATTTCTATTAAATCCAAATAACCTTTGAAGGTCCCTGCCACAAATTTGCATGTCTGAATATCTCCAGAAGCAATTTATATACTTTGCGAAGATATGAAAGGATGTTTTGAAATCATATACTTATTCCCCCCCCCCAGCACATTTGTAGGGATGGCGCCGAAGGACGCGCAGAGCTGACCTAACTCCACTACGACCATCATATGTTGATCTGTACGCGCTTTACAATATTGTGATATTGTGTATAATAAATACAAGCTTCATTAAACTATGAATTTATAATAAACATGTTTAACTCAAGTATCAGACCTACCCTAAATGTTTTATGGTACAAAATCTATAGAAAATATGGACTAATTCCTCGTACCAAAACACTTGCTTTAGCCTAATATAGAGGAGCGAGACTGGATAAGGGAAGAAACGCATTCCAATAACGGATCGTAGATCTGCGCAAACAAGATCCACACATTTTTGTGTTGTTGCATTTTTTTGCGCGGTAGCAATGGTCACTTTTGATTTGCCTGCGTTTGGCAGTGAATATTAGCTTCGAAACTGCGATTCCCATCGTCGTCGCTTACAATGGAAAATGACTGCAAAATATCGGATTTCCCGTACTTATGAGTTTTATATTCACCTTCACTTCAGAAGGCTCTTACATCCTCAGACGTTAAAGATTTGCACGCTGCTGTCATTAGCTGTAACAACCAACTCAGACATAGTAGCCAGTAAAAAAAATTTATAACTATAATTTAATGCAACTTTATGTTTACTCACGAACATGAATAGCGGCTTCATAAAATAAAACGTATTGGAGATATTTTTATTGTATTTCTTTTTGAGGGATACTGCGAGTAATTTCTAATTACCCGCTCCCTTAAACCTCAAACCTGCTCCCGCATTCAAACATGAACTTTTGTTTGAGGTGCAGACCTCTAAACCACGTGTTTGTGTCCCAAAATTAACTTCGCTGGGGCACCAGAAAAAAAAACAAGTACGCCCCCGTAAATACAAGTAACAAGTAGGCCTATAATTTTCATTCTTATTCGCTCGCTTCAAGGATTCCCAAATAGCACCAGCATAAAAATTCAAACACTGACGATGCGAGCTGGATCGGAAACCAGGAATATTGGCAGGTTCCACTTGCGTTTCGAGGAAAATGTTTACTGCAGTATCATAAGTGCAAAGCTTAACAGGCAACATCAGGATTGCAGATGCAGAAGAATCCCTGTAAGAGACTGATTTCCAATTTCATGCTTACAGCTCAGGGACATTAGACCTGAACCAAAAGATAAATGTTTGAAACTGATGCTGAGGTTGCCGTAGAAACAGAAGAGCCTGCGTATCCCCTTTGAAGAGACCAGCACGTGCAACCTCACCGGAAGTGTTTCCCACAGGACAGACAAGTGGGGGTAAATTAGCTTTGCTGCAGACTTGAATATACCTAGTCAGCACCTAGGAATCAATTGCTGCAAGGGTCATTTATTGCATGCCAGAAGGAAACTCTCTTCCCTGCAGCAGCGTCAATGCACATACTCTGGAAATACGGAGTACAGGCTCAAACGAATGCAACAACACACAAATTACAAACAGCACTCAGATCGATGACGTGCCACGCGCACAATTCGCTTTTGTTTATTAGTTTATTAGGACGTGTGTACTTTCAAACAAGCAAATCAGTTTTTGATGTTTCCTCAGATTAACATAACCATATTGTTCTGGTTTTATAAACAGGATTATTGGTTTTTAATGCTGTCCTTTTTTTAAAATAAACATTTAAAAAGTTATAAAAAAAACACAGGACTACAATTAGTCGCGACTATTCAATAATACACGTTAATAATGTGTATTAATATTTAATGGCTAGGACATTCCAGTCACTCAGCTGCAAAGATTCCAGCCAATATTTCGTCACGCCCCCTTTTTGCACAGTCCAAGGCATTTGTTAGCTCACAAACCCATGAAATAAAACAGGAAGGGCATATTTTTATGAGCAAAGTTAATTGAGACGAAGTATTTATAGGAGAAACCGTTACTACCTTCACTAATGCATGGTCTGTTTGGGGTATGCACATTTATTTTTCAGCAGCAAAAAACAGCCTTTTCCCAAAGTCCGATGAACTCGCAGAAATGTCCATAAAAACATCCGAGAATCAGATGGTTTTTAGCTGTGAGAATTTCGGTGTGAAGCAGAGAAATTCACAGCGAAGACGAAGTGTAAGAACAGAAGAAACCGGACACTGACAGACATTTGGAGGAAGTTATGTGCAGACTTACATATATAATTTACAGACAGTGACACATCAATCAACAATTTCCCTTGATCCCAAAATTATCAAATGCCAGCTACCAGGTAAAAAAATATATATATCTATACTTTATTATACCAGTCTTAAAGGGTTAAATCCTAATCTCTAATACCCCTTATTACCTATAGAAAACAATAGTAAATGTATACCAGCACAGCAGGAGAACGAACGTCATACTGGTCTGTGTTGCACTGAAAAACAAAACAGGCAGCATTTCGCCTTACGCACGAGCTTCACTCCACGGGATTTAGCTACACTGTCTCTTTATAATCCAATTTTCTAAATTTCCCAAGAGAAAACAGCGGCAATATAAAGCATTCTGGTTTCCTAGGTGACCTGTGAATCTCTTACCCACTGCCAAACCCTGCCCGTACCTTTGTAGAAAGTGTGGCAAAAAATAACAGGAAAGGAAAAGGTGGAAGGGCAATGAAACAGTTCTGAATTTCTTCACATACTTCATACACAGAGTAATGGTGTTACTGTCAGAGCTCATAGAACGTCGAGGTTTTACAGTGTGGGCATTTTAAATGGAAAAAACAAGCTGTTGATTATTTACCGTCAACAATATGAAGAAATATGAAAATTATAATCATCCTGTGCTGCTGCTATTAGGTAAAATCTAATTCTAATATTAAATACACCTCCCACGGATAAACTTGATTTAGGTTGTGTACAGAATATAAATTCAGAAGTGGATTAAGTGCTTGTATTCACGTAACAGCTTAATTAGACAACTGAGTGGTAAAAAGCATAGTGGGAAATCTAGTTAATCCAGTTATGAGCAATAACAAAGATGAGGAACAGTTTATTATACTTCAGTAACTGTAAACTTGTACTTCAAATTGTGCCGTTCTTGTTCGGTGACTTTTCACATTAAGACTATCCAAAGGCTCCCCCTAGTGGTGGAAACAACCGCAGGTGGACTCATACTTTGGAAAACGCAGTCAGGACGGCGCCGGCAAGAACAATACAGAAAGCCAGGGCCAGAATTAAACAGTTTCGTAATCCCTGTGGGGTAGAATTAGGAGAGAAAAATTAGAACGGTGTTTCTTAACCTGGTCCTCAATTAACCCATGGTCCACGTTTTTGCTCCATCCCCGCAACCTACTGGGGAATAACAAACGGAAGCAAAAATGTGGACCGTCTGCGGGTCCCCGAGGACTGGACTAGGAAACGCTGAATTAGGGTAAAACAGGATCACGTCCTTAAAATGATATTTTGTGCAGAATTCTCTTTTGTGTTATGAAAACCGAAACTTTATCAGTCTGTCTAATGAGCTGTTAGAAATTTAACCTCAGCTTAATTTATGGATAACTGGCTGCACTAGCAGTCGTCTAAATAATCCAGCGAGAGAATTCTGCACTTCTGTTACGAAAGTGCTAATAGGGCCGCACGCACACTGACTGCTGGGAGACGGTTTGCGCTAACTGATGGCTTTCGCAACATTAGCAATCGGCTAACATCACGGCTGACTGGGATGTCCAGAATGGCTTTGCAGAACTGTGTCTGTCATTATTTCGGTAATAACTGGACTCTCTTTGAAATTTTTTAAATGTGATCCATACAGTTCAAGAACAAGAAAAAGTTTACATCATGACCATTTATACTACTACTAATAATAATAATTTTTGATATCCCTATAAAAGCACTGCATGCATTTGCAGCCAACATGGATGAGTATTACTCAAGTAGAAACATAGAAACGTGACATGAATGTTGTTACATGCACTTACTTTCACCTCCTTGAAAACGAAAACTCCCCAAACAGCAGCTATAAACCCGGGTCCCTATGGAGACGGACAGCATCGCGGTTAGCAATGTGAAAATGTGGGATAACGACAATCTGTGTCGTTCTTCAATGCTGTTACTCTTCATTTTTGATGGGTTTTAAACTCTCACGTTACAGACAGGGAAAAGTTACACGAGATTTATTGAAATTGGGACGGCGCAAACTGCTGACGCTTAACTCCCACCATACCACACAGGTCCAGAGGGGACTAAAATGATCTAAATGGAAATTAAAAGAATGCCTGCATTCTGAATGGCAGAACCTTTGTGGGTCACACTGGTTTGGAGTTTGCTTTCTATCATAGTATCCTGAATTTTGTTCCAATTAAAAAAAAAACCTACATTTCTGTAACCCTCAACTATCCAATAAAGCTCAGAAGAGCTGACCATTTGGGACAGCAGTTAAAGAAGTGTGTGTTACAAAAGGAAGAATGCGTTGCATATTTTGCAATTTACTTATTTTTCTGCACTGGTGCTAAACCTTATGAAAGTCAAATGAATTGCTTAAAAATCTCAGTATTGTGTGAAAAAATGAAGATTTGAAACACCTAGTACCTAACATTACCATTTCCTGTCAGTAGCTGTAGGATTTAAGCCAATGTTAACCAATGGGCAATCGGTTACACCAGTCTGGAATTGATGGCATGCAATATCACACTTGTGCTCCTAATTCAAAACCGGCACGTTAGTGCCATTAGTGGGAATGTAACCCTCTAGAGCTACTTACGGCGGTGATGATGGGAAAGCTGACGACAGCACTGAGGTAGTCATTGGCCAGGAACCAGCAGCATGTGGCCACGCCCCACATGATGCCAGACACAAACCCTGAGGTGACAGAAACACTCGAACTCAGACACGGCCGTTGCAGCACATGCAGAAAAAAGTTACAATTTGTACCTTTGAGGATTCAGTTTCTTGTCACTGGGGTTGTACCCTCAAGGGTCTGCCAATTGTACCCTTAGCTGTAGGTAATTGTAACTTTTAAGGCACAGAAATGGACACTGACAAACATTTTTGTACCATTGGGGGTACCATTAATGTTGTTTGTACCTTGGGGGATCCATTTCTGTACCTTAAAAAGTACAATTACCTACAGGTAGGGGTACAATTGGCAGCCCCTTGAGGGTACAGTCCCAGTGTCAAGCAAAAACACAAACTGTATCCTATTTTTCTGACAATCTGTGACAATACACACTACTGTCCGTTTTCCCCATCAGGCTTTGCAGCCTTAACCACGTTATTAAGATGCTACTGAGGTGAATCCATAGAAACTAATTACTATCTTTATTTAATGGACAATTGGTAACTAAACCTCAAATCTACTGACATGTGGTTAGTGGAGCAGACTTTATGTAACAGCGACAGTATCACCCAAATGAAGAAAGTGGTGGAAAATGGAGCATGACGCCCAAATACAGATTAAGGGATAGTGCATACTGGGAACAGCAACGTGCCTCGTGTAGAGCCTCCCCATAAACTGAGGCAGGCTTTTGCGTTAACAGTCACTTACCTGGCAGTATGGCTTTAGAGAAAACTTGAGGTTTATTCTTCATAATAGCACAGTAAATGAGGAGATATACCGTGCTCGTGAGAAATATGCCGCTGAACTGCGCGAAGACGTAGTCGAGGTCTGCGAAACAGGCAAAACGAAAGCTCAGGCCAAACAGAAGCTTGTCAATAAACGGCCGCCTTAACGAATGCCTCACGATCATTCATTTGGCAATGGCTAATTACGCTAAAGACACGAGACGCAGTCTTACCAAACTGACTGGCCCCGGCGAATCTGGCTTCCTTCCGCGCCCCGTGGTTCTTTATGTAAAGCACCGGCACAAACGAGGAGCCGTACAGCAGCCCGGCAACGGCGGCAAGTCCTGAGCCACTAGGCAGGGACACAACACTTATGGAAGCCCGCAGGGGTCATTAAACACATAACCGCCGTCAAACACCACCACGATGGTTTACAGGGGACCTCAGAGGACGCACTCAGATTCTAAAAAAATTGTTCCAAATTATCCTACTTGTTGTTGCTACCTGGTGAATATTTCCCTTACCTATCTCAGTCATAATTTTAACTCATTCATTTTATTCTTCATTTATTTTATTTACATTCTCACAAACTGTGCTTTCTTGATAATTTTCTCTGCTCTTATCCAGACACCTGCTTTTCTCTTGTACATGAAAGTCAGAATTTCATTGTGTTTTTTTGTTTCTTTTTTTACAATGACAATAAAGGCATTTCGTGTCTTATAACAGATGTGTTTATTACTCAACATCAGCCAGTGGGCTAAGTCTGCACATTCCAGCTGGTACTCAACTGGTTGGTCGAAACAAAATCCTGGACTTTTACTCTCTGGGCCTGAATTACCCAACTCTGTTTATAGCTACTAACCTTGATCGATAATCATATACAAGTATGACTGCTGAAATGACAATGTCATTTTAACATCTCAGACAAATCCCCATACCTAATGTGGCTCATTTAACTTATAAGTTCACTGAAATAAAAAGACTCTCCCCAAGGTTTGAGGCAAAGGCTCACAAAACCATCCACTGGGCTCTAAATGCTAAAGTCTGAATGTTTTATTTGAATTGTCAAAGATCACACACAGCTTTAGTAAGAAAAAGACATAGTTTTGCATGATTATTTATCAAAGAAAAGCAGGACCAGTCCATTTTAAGCTGATCTCATTTAGAAGTCAGGTTGAATTCTGATGAGGCTAACCTGGATTAGCTGTGCGGTGATTAAATTAACCCAGCTTTTAGAAACAGCCAGTTTGTCTTTCACACAATGGATTAATCAGCAAATGGGTACATACAGGATTCTCTTCATCTTCGGAGAAAGACGGTCTACCCATGACTCATCAGTGGCTCCCAGACCATCAGAATTGTTTCTCTGCGAATGTGGAACAGGATATGATATCAAATCACAGATAAATACAGTATGATTTAACGCTCTCACAGACGCCCATTGCAATTTTCAGAAGAATTCCAGACAAAGCCTGTGGTGCAACAATAATGATGTAATTTAGTACATATTTTCTATGTGAATGAGAAAAAAACAACTGAAATATGTCTCTCTCATGAAGTCTACATCAATTACAGAAAAATTCATGGAACACCAAGGTGAATTTAATTTTATTTCTCACAGAATATCAATCTTATAAAAATAAGCGAGCTGCAGGGAATTCAATGGAGAACTCAAAATGTTCAACAGTACTACCAGCTGTTTGTTGCCGACCTAGCTAAGCAAATTCAACAAAGTCTGCCGTTACACTATACTCCTCCAAGGATGAAATTTCAACAGCCAGCTATTAGTAAGGGAAATGGTGTCCGTCACAAACATCTTTCGCATTTCCAAATGGAGACACAATGAAGGCATGACACAGAATAACACTTATGTTTAAAGAGCGTGCAGAATGACATCTGGGAAAATAATTTTAAAAATTAAGTTTAGAGTAGGGCTGCGCTATTGCGTGCATGCACAATTACCACATCACTTTTGATGCCCATGTCGGTTAACACGTCTCTTTGTTTTATATCGCAGTGTTACTGGCAGAAATTTCACATATGGTGCTGTGATATCATGCGGCCCTAGTTTACAGGAATCAACAAATAGTGACTAGTGACATGTCCCTGCAGACGATGGCCACACTTACACTGTTAATCAACAACGGCGTTTCCTCTGAGGCCGACGGCGCTCCAGCTTCGCTTTTGACAAAGAAGAATATCATTGCACTAAAAGGGAAGACAAAACAGACACAGCATTTATTTTAGTCATGTATCCAGCGGTGGAGATGTGATGTAACAGTCATTTAAGAACAATGCAGGCATGTCATGTAATGTCATGTAAAATCGATGGGTGAAGAAAAATGAAAATGTTCGGCATACTGATGCATTGAGAGTTGTTAGAGAAGCCTTGTTCACTCATTGTCCTTAAAATCGAGGGATTTTACCTCAAAACACAAATCTAATTCAACAGGTAGAATCTCCATATGTGTTAGCAAACCTGCGAACATTCAGTTAGCATCGACACCTACCAATCCTTAATACCTGAGTAAACATAAACCTGCACCACAATAGTTCAGGACTGGTTTAGCCACTTCCTCTGGGTCAATTCCAAACCAGCCAAACCTGGTGAAGGAGTAAAATATTATTAAATTACTATTTGTAACATTTTAATCTATTATAGCAATGCATTAATAAAAAATCTCACAAACATACAGCATACCTAGAACTCGCCCAACCCATGAGTAAATTAAAGGACCCCCAAATCAAGATGCCCAATCCGAGACCGATGGTTTTCAGAATTGGCACCACAGTGATGTTTCCTATAACAGTAAAGCATATACAGTATACAGACACGCTGAATTATATGACGCCAGACCACGTTCTTAAAATGCCACTTGTAGGCGCAGAAACAGCCTTACCGGTCGCCCAGATGGCTCCTCCCAACATTGCCAAGGGCCAGAATTTGGGGCAATTGAGAATCAAGTTCACGATCAGGGACACGGTCCATATAGCCGCGCAAAGGACCCACTGGAAAAACATGCCTGACCAACAAGTATGAAAAATCGTCAACAATATTGATCAATTTAGACAGGGAGATGTTGACAAATAACACACTTCCGACCACGGTGGTTATTATAGTCTGTAAATCTATACAGCTATAAATCATAGTTGTACCAACTTGTATAAGAACCAAAAATTCATCTACATCCAAGATGATCCTTACCATCTCCTGTGTGGATCTTCTTCACAGGAACAAAATTGCTCCCGTAAAAAGTGACAGAGATCGCGCATGCGATGAATCCATATGTCAGTCTGGTAGCGTTTGTCGAATTGCCCGTAAGCAGGTATCGGACGGACTCGTACCCGGCATCGGCATGGTCTCCGACTCCTGCAAGACAAAACGCCGGTAAAACGCCGGTAATCCCCACGACTTCAGCGCAAATACTGCGAAGTGGGAAGCAGATGCAACAAGATAGAAGATTTACCTAAAGTATCCTCGGGATCAGTGTTACTGTGACAGCACAGTAATCCGAATAAAGTCGCTAAAATCAGAACCACGCTTTGGATAACTCTGATCGACATGCCCGTCGGTATTTAACGGTATACAAATAAATTAAAACCCCAAGGTAAACATTAAAAGTGCGTATATACCGGTAGTAACACCCCTTTAAACAAAACAGAGCGGTGAATCGCGGATTTCCTCATGCTGAACCAGCTGACTGGTGTCATATGACCGCAATTCCCTGACTTCAATCACATGTTTGCTTTTTAGAAGCCGTGACTGTCCTCATACTCCAAAACACTGATAAGACTGGTTAACGTGTATTTTACAACTTGCTGTTTTTTCAAATTGCAACTTCGAATACGCTTTGATGTCTTTATATACATTTTAAAAGATTTTTAATGGCATGTCGGCGATGCACAACACGGAAGTTTGCGTGGTGTAGTTAATCAGGAGAGACTTCATTCACTGTGATTCACTGTCTTCGTTGTATGAAATCTGCTTCGCGGTTTCCTCTTCACACACAAGCTGTTAGGAGGTGGGTTATAATAATTAACTGAAATTAAATTAAAATGCCCCCGTACGCAGCACGTACTTGATTTTTTTACCTAATTCCTCCGCCAGGTGTCTCACTCTTCATCTTCATTTTGCCTCAATTGCATACTTATAGCCTTAAGTGCATCACTCTTCTTGTTTATGAATAATTCATCCTTCTCGAGGTATTTATTCTGTCGCATCCGAATGATTGGCAGCATGGAGAAGCAGCTTTTAACTCATAGCTCTTAATTATATAATCTTTGGCGCTTCTTAATTATATAATCTTTGGCACTATTCTGATCACGGAAACAAAAACACTAAACAAGATTGTACAAATATGCACAATAACATAAGTTCTTCTCAATTCGTTTAAAACGATGGTTTGTGAATGTTGCTTCACACCCCTAGGGTTGTGGGTTCGAATTCCGCCTCCTGTTTTCCTTGTGTGACGTGGACATGCAGTTAGGCTAACGGGACTAACAACCTGCTTCCGCGAGCGCTCGTCGTTTACATCCATAGATTAGAAACCTGTTAGCGCTGATTGCAGAGTTCTAAAAATGTCAAATCACATGATTATATCTAAAGTGGCTTGTAATACATCTGAGCTATTCTGAATTACAGAAAGCACGTATACTGATTATCAAAAGGAAAGAAGTCACATTTTTAAAATGTCCACTTGAGGGCAATATTGCTTTTCCTTTTAATTTTTAAAATTGTGTGCGGTTACCTAACATAATGGGCTGCGAGTGGGCAGCATCCTCGGATTCCAAACACGGATGCATTTACACCCTTTAACAGCCAATGTGACGAATATAACGTGGGGTCCGCGTATCTCCTTTATGGAAGCCGGTCCTGTATTATTGCTTTTCGATTATACAGCCGTGAATGAATTGTGATTTTGTTTTAATTAGGCTGCATTATTTTCTGACATGGTTAAAAGCCTCAATCACAAAAGTAAACAAATTTATACATGGTTTAACAGGAGTCTAATATGAGTACCTAATTTTTACCTCGCATGGCAAGACATGTCGAGTGTTTTCGAACAGCATCTGCGCAAGTCCGATCTGGCTATAAAATGCGTTAATTTGTTGATATTTTCCTTCTTCTGTTAATAAAGACAATAACTTCTATTGCCCCGAGTTAAATTTGTGTGGTGAGATTCCGAGCGGGAATAACAAAGGGCTGCAAATGGAAAAAGCATATCTCATGCTTACAGACAAGCACTTTAAATTAACATATTTCGAAAGTCCAAAGAAATCACCTTAGGCGCCGATTACGGCGAGAATATGCGCCTTTTGGTTTAGCGTGACTCAAAGGAATTATAGTGCAGGACAGACTTCGCCAATTTAAAAGGAAATAAAGAAAATTTATAGAACATAAATTCATCACAATGCCCTTTTATTTTCCTATCTAAAGAAACAGCACCCTGAAGCAACCATTACAACAGAGAGTGAAGGCAAGTCAGCCGCATTGTAAAGCAATGGGGAGAGGAGTACCATCGACACTAAAACCAGCGCTTATATAACATCACTGCGGTGATTACCGCTGCCCTGATAACGTGGGGAGAGAGTACAGGAAGAAAGCCTGACTCACACTCAGTCTGCTGCTCTTTATCTGAAGGCCACAGAGAAAATGGTTATCTTCTGTTGCCTGAGTATTTGAGGAAAAAAAAAACTCTGTGGGATTTCCCAGAATTCCATATGCCAGGTTGGCAGGAGCGTAGTCAGCTGTTCACATGAATGACGCCTCTTGGGTTGGGGGGGGGGGGAGGATACAGTTGGCATCTAAATCCAGGCATCCAATGACAAGGGGGGGAGATACAGTGCAATATAAGGGCCAGTGGAGTACCCAGTGCAGGGGTGTTTCTGGAGACAGGGCTTGTTCTCTCACATCAGCAGAAAGAGTCATACTTTGTGCCCCAAGAGCAATTCCAAGTAGGACAGTTTCACTCCCATTGTGCCCAGTTGGATGGTTCTGCTGAATGTTTATTTCCCCATAGAGGAGACCTCTCTCCACTTTCCCTGCCTTCACCGTTAATGAAACTAACTAGGCGATACCACATGCTTAGCTACTCGTTTTCTTGTTCATGTGTTTTGTGCTTTCAGATTTTGATGCCTTTCACGCTGGACTGTATAAGCAGTAGGAAAATGGATGGATGGATAGATGGATGGATGGATGGATGGATGGATGGAGGAATTTACTCAGATAATTGCAAAATGCTGAATTTGGCTTCATGTCTGAATGCATAGAAACCGTAAGATGTAGGAAAAGTCATTATGTTGAGAGCAGGCTTGTAGGACACATCCATCCATCCTTCCATCTATCCATCCATCCATCCATCCATCTTGAAACAGCTCATCCTTGTCACACGGGGTCTGGAGCCTCTTCTGCCCCAGACGGTATGCCACTTCTGGAGGACACATCTCATTATAATTTCCACAGTGCTCAATATCATTTCTTAGAAACAAGCATCTTAATACTGTCAGCATATTCTATTACCTGCACTCACTGGGATACACAGTAGCATACAGTAAGCTTTAATAATCAGCTTTCCTTTTAAAAATGCATTACTGTCTTCGGCCTTCTCCATATGAAAACCTATTAAAATAATTTTATTACACCATTTAAAACGTGAAAATTTAATAAACTGTAGCTTTGTGAGAATGTAGCGTGATCTTGGCAAAGTGCTGTCTTTGTGCAGCAATTCACAGTAGCAGACAGTCTGTAACAGTCCCCTAAGAAAGTGTGAATGGACACAAACGGGAGACCCCGCACATTCTTGCCTGTTTTGTCTTGCATGATGCATGCGCGCTTCATAAACGGTGCGAGCCGCTGACTTTTTGTGAAGTCACTCCCGCACCCCCTGTAAAACAAACAAGCACGCACACACAAACAGACACACACTCTCGCTTCCTCTCTCACCCCGTGAGGGATCTCTCTGTGAAGCGACGGTGCTGGCTGGGCCAGGTGTGCACATCCAGTGTGCCATCTCCCTCCCATGGGTAGATTGGGAACGGCCCCCCCCCCCCCCCCACCAGATCTGAGCCCCTGCACGCACTGCATCCCATTTGGATTACAGGGTAAACGATGTCTGTCACGTGACCATCCATCCGCACCAGAGACAGGACCCAGTTCAAGATCCTCAATGACTGGATGCTGGATTGACAGGTCTTTTATGCCGTTATGGCAGTCATTTGGGTTTGATGCGTGGGTGACAGTACTGGAGGGGGGGGGTCTGGCCCATGTGAACCGCGGTGTTGGAGGGTGCCAGTTGGAACGAGAAGCGCACCATGCAGCATTTCTGTGCCTGCGGACTGATTTTTACATTTTTTTGCTTTTGGATCTTTCCAAGTTATCAAACCCTTCATATTGTGAGCGAATGGGATCAGACCAAAGCTCTGGTGTGAGCATTGATTGGCCGAGAGTGGTGGCGTTTTACAGAACTGGCACAAAGGTTTGGCAGTAATGCTACTGTGTATATGTGGAGAGTCCCCACAAAGACATAGATGCCAAATCTGTGTGTGTATGAGTGTGTGTGTTCCTCCTTCTCTCTCTCTCTCTCTCTGTATATATATATACAGTGAAATCATCTATACCTTTGTGGGGAGTCTCCATTCATTTCTATGGGCATAACCCTAATTCCAGCTATGACGACCTTAATCCCTACCTAGCCCTAACCTTAATCATAAATAACCAAACAAAATACAAGATTTTTGGCATTTTTTGTTTTTATTGCAGTCACAGATTTTTATGAAACTGAGATTATCCGTGTGGAAACTGCAAACATACATGGACACATAACATATCTATCTATATCTATATCTATATCTATATCTATATCTATATACATATACATATGTATTTTTGTATAAATGGACGTGTCCTGAGTCCTGTTTATATTGTATGTTGTCATTTATATTTTTATGTTCACATATGACATGTGTGGGTTTCTTTCTTTCTTTATTCTATCTATCTATCTATCTATCTATCTATCTATCTATCTATCTATCTATCTATCTATCTATCTATCTATGTCAGAGTCTGGGTACCTGAGTACAGCAGAAGTATGAGGAAATGTTGCTGCATTTTTTTAAAAAGGGTATTTTATTTCTGTTGTCTTTCATGCAATAATTTTATTACACAAAATACATTGAAATATAATTGATCTGAAGCTATGAGCCGAATGTCCGCATAATCACTCTATGAAAAGCGAACAGAAAATCAAATAAATCGATCAATAAAAAAAGTACATGAAGCGAGACTATGGGTCAAACGGTGGCGCAGTAAAACAAACGAAGGCGAATGTGACCTTACATCCATCACGCCCGGGAAGCAGATGGCAGAGTGCAGCTAGCTCTCCTTTTTGGCCGCTATCTGGTAGCAGTGTAGCTTCACACATGTCAACAGATCCAGATCTGTCTCACACTAAAAAAAAAAAAAACACCACTTTTATCTCTGCAACGTGCTGGATGGAATTTATATATGCTGCCAGCTTTCCTGCTGTGTGACGCGGCGTTCCCCTGCATCATCCTGACACACAAGGGCATCATCTTGTAAATACTATGCCAAAGATCCTTTTGTACAAATGTGGCTACATCCGAATAGATCAGTCTCTGGAACCAGCAAGAACAAGCAGGGAATGCTGAGCAGGTCCTGCAGATTCGATGCAGATTTATTAATGCATGGTTAGCGTTATCTCATGTTTGAGCTGAATTCATCAATATTGGGAATTTAAACATGTGGAAAATGATTGGCGCTCTTCCAGATTGAAGGGATTCCGATAACATTACAGACGAGAAAACCAGCGTCGGCGTCCGGCTTTACTTGGATGAGCATGGTACTGGAAGGACCTGGCCCTGAACTCCAGCCTTGGAGACACGATAGGTGCAGGACAGAAAGGGCCTCATCTGGCGAGATGTAGCAAGTCGCCTACCTTTACGACCAAGGGCGTAGAAGATGCAGGGGAGGGCGGGGCTTAGTCTCCTCAAGCAAATGATTGGATAATGCCGTCACGGGCTTCAAAACCCCAGCCAACCCCAGAAAGGCAACCGAGGTGGAGGAACAGACGACAGCTCAGTGTTGCAGCCAACAAAAGCAAATAGCATTAGAACAGCAGACCTCCAACCATTTCATATAGCCATAATCTGATTGTTAGCTGTGCAGCGCCTGACCAATCAGAGCTCGCCGTGCTGCTGTCCCTGACAAAAGACTTATCACACTGCGCGCGAGGGGGTAATGTGCAGTGTGACGGAGGAGCAGTTAATCGGAAGGGACACTTTAAGAGGGTGAGGGACAGCATCCAGATTTATGTCCCTTTGTTCTTTGTAAAAGCACATCAAATTCGTAACAATTCAAATCACATTGCTCACATTACAGCTTTGCTTGGAATACATTTGATAACATATGTATTATTAAAGGAAAAACATAATGCTTATCCGGTTGGGGTCGCGGGGGGGTGAGGGGAGAGAGCGCCAATCCAAGGCACCCCAGGGTGAAATGCTAGGGTACATCTGATCATCTACGCTGTGGGACCAGATTTGATTCCAGGCAGCAAAATGTATTACGTGATACTTGTTCATATCTAATGACAATGCTAAGTGTAAACAAGCTAAGCCTCTAATACACAGACTATAGTACATCCATAAGGTAATTTAAGATGAGAGATCTGTTAAGGATTTACTCCTAGTAAGGTATTTAACATACAGGTGTAAGGACATTCGAACTACAAATATTCATGTGTAGATTCCGATCTCCACGGTGACGTGTGGGAGCTTCCTTTTATTTCAGCAAGCACACTAAATTGTCTCCATAACAACAGCGCATGAGTTTATTTTTAGTTGGATGCGATGCTGTTTCTATCCAGGGGACTGGAGAGTGTCTGATTCTCTTAATCTGATTGTGATTGAGTCTTTTTAAGCCGTGAGCAATTGGGTGGCTGGTAAGAAAATGTGAAATAATGAACCAAGGGCAAGTTTGGCAGATTACGGTTTGTGATACCTATTGTAACATATATATATATAGTGAAAGTAAGTGTTGCCATCGTTTAAACACATGCTTTTTGGAAACCTGCACAGATGTGAGTGAGAATGTGCAGGCCAGGGTGGGCGTTGGACTCACAACCTACCGATGCACTGCGCCACCCGGTTGTAGGAATAGCGGCCATTGATCACCGAAACGACGACAAAGTGCGGCCAAAAGCTGCTGGCCTGTGTAAAAGCATTGGCTTAGAAGTATCTGGGCCCTAAGCACATATATTTTTAGGTCTGACCGAAATCGATCGTCTGTCCATCCTCCCCAGGATGTAATAGGTCTGTCTCCGAGGGAAAAAGGGGACTGTTATCTGAGCATCTCATACTGACTGCTGGCAGGGACCTCAAGCATCCGTCATGCGACGGCAGCGCCCAAAGCGGAGACCGTAGCGCAGAGGAGGGGGCTCTTATCGTAGGCGCTGTCACTGTGTGCCTTTCGTGTCGGCTTTTCCACTCAAGATTCATAAAACCTGCACGATATCCCGGTTCCTGCCACATTCATGCTGGGATCTCTCGCATTTTCCGTGGAGCGACTTAGGGATCTCACCTCTCCGTCAGCCGGGCGTCCTTACTGAAGGTTAGCTATCCTTGTCCAGGGTGGGTCTCTGGTCATCTGACTCAGCAGCTTCCAACGACCAATCAGCAAGTCGATTTCCTAAACTGTCTTCTGCCCTGTTACAATGGCACACTTTCATTTAAGCGGCAGGAACCGATATAGATGATATGGAAAACTGAGGGAAATGATGCAAGAGGAGAAAAGAGACAGAATGCAGTCAGCCCCCACTGCGTCTTAAGTATGCTTGTCCTTTCCTTCCAACCACGATGTGTCATTATTGTAAATAACACGTATAAACATATTCTAAAGTGTTGCTTCGCAGCCTCAGTAGTGCTTGTTTTATCCTGCGTTCAACATCCTATTTCTGTTTCTAATGCAAAGATCTCAAAGTAAAGTGATGGAGGAGTTTATTAGTGCTAGGTTATGACTGTATTCTACATGACTGTATACTACAAAGACCCCCGAGTTTGACCTGCTGCAACACCACACAAAGACCGCACAATTATTTTTAATAACCCCTGACAGAAATCGGGCTCTTTGTTTCAAGTCACACACGTGTCCTTTGGATGTGAAGCCCTGAAACAGGGCCCTCACCACCTTCGTCACAATCCCACTCTGCAGCGAGGGTCGTCCTTTTGTGCTCCTGCTCTGTTTTCACTTGGAGCAGTGAGCGCTTAGTGAGAGATGTTAATTAGGATACTTTTGGAGCGATCCGAGGGGAGTGGCCCGCAAGGAGGTGACCTACGACTCAATGGCAAGAAGGACGAACTGCCTTCGATTGGATGTGCCTTCGAGCTGTGGGCGTCGACGCCGATCTGCGATCTCATTGGAGGAGCCAGTAGGGTCTGACTGGGGAGAGCGGGGAAGGGGGGGGGGGCTATGCTAGATTAGGTTTGATGGCTCCATGGTGCTACTGCTGGCCTGTCCCATTTTATTAACCTGAATGAACATGTAACTAGCCTCAACGGGACTGCCCCTTGGAAAGAGGTGAACTGAAGAGCAGGGGGAGAACAGGCTCTGGTAGAGAGAGGTGGATTAGAGTGGGGGTGGTAGAAGCCGTGGGTGAATTTCTAGCAGATGGGCAGGTTCTGTGGGAGACGCATTTCACTCCTTCTTAAATGTCAGGGTTAGGGCTAGAAGGCAAAAGGAATCGGAATTTAAGACCGGGAACTTTCACGTGGAATGTGAAACCGGTGACTGTGACTTCCAGGATTAAGGCTGCTTTAATCCCTGATTTAATTTTCATTTTAACTCTTTGTGAAAATACTCCCGGACTTCCACCTGGGGACGAGATCCGGCTCATAAATTTATTTATTTTTGATCGGTAAATTCCAAAATTCATTCCAGTGAAATGCTGTGGCATTATTATGGACACCAAACTATGTCCAATATTCTGCTAAATACTGGTAAATTTACCTTGTACTGTACAAGGTATACATTTAGGGCCATCCTTCTTCACCACGCAAGTTTATTTTAAGACAATGTTTCCCAACCCGGTCCTTGGGGACCCCCAGACAGTTCATGTTTTTGCTGCCTCCCAGCTCCCTGCCAGACAGTTCATGTTTTTGCAGCCTCCCAGCTCCCTGCCAGACAGTTCATGTTTTTGCTGCCTCCCAGCTCCCTGCCAGACAGTCCATGTTTTTGCTGCCTCCCAGCTCCCTGCCAGACAGTCCACATTTTTCCTCCAAAAACACAGGCTGTCTGCTGTTCCCCAAGGACCATGTTTTAAGAGATACATTCAATCATACCACATAGCAGTGCACTTTACATACAATAATCTTATAATAATTTTGAGTTATAATAATTTTAAGTCTGCAATGCATAAACACAACATTGAAAAGTATTGGTATTTGTTAGAATTTGTCAATTTGACAAATGTATGACTTTATTTGGATGAAAATTTATTTGTACCTTCCTGCTTGCTCGAGTTTCATAGCACAGACTTACATCTTCTCACCATTTCTTGTCACTTTAGCCACCCAAGTTTCTTTTTTCTCTTCCATTTCCCAGATCGGTTCATTTGCCACTTCTTAGCCGGTGTCCTGTTTTAGCGACAGCGAGCATAGGGATCTTTATCTGCCCTCGATTCTTCCTGCAAAAGCCCCCATTTGCGCTGAACCTTTTCCTCCCAGCATCGCCAGTACCCTGCCGCTATAGCCTTCCCTCTGCGACTGGTAACATATCTCTGTGGCTTTTCTCCATTACTGGAAATGTGCCACATAATCTACTTTGAACTTCCTTACTGGGAGACACGGCTCAGAATGTATCTGAATGGCTCCCATCTGCTGGGATTGGGGATGCTGCAATGATACCGCACTCACATTCATGTAAACATGTACAATGTAAACTGCTGTTCGTGATAATGCTCTGCTTCATACAGGTAATGGAGATTTAATCCAATGAGAGATCCACCGATGTGACATGCCCCCCCATGCTGGCCTGCATTGGCCATCTGGCATTCCGGGCATTTTCCCGGCGACACCATGGGTTTGTGGGCGGCAAAATTCACCATGCCTTCCCCCCCCCCCCCCCACATACATATTGTTGGTATGTTTGACTGGGAAATTTAATCCCTGTCCAGCCTCAGCCCAATGCAATCACATAACCATATAGCAAAATGGCATGCAGCCAGTCAGGAAAATTACGAGCTTGT
>JABFEB020000082.1:2614691-2625007 GCA_019775895.2 Stomatorhinus ivindoensis | reverse complement strand
GGGAGTAAGCGGCACCACGGATGCCATGATTTTCTCCAAGACACTGTACAGAAAACGTAGTGTTGAGAGGCTCGACATGAATGGAGGGTGTGGTGCTTGCATTTTGAATTTTGTACATCAGCAGGGTCAGTCTGTGTCCGTGTATTTACAACAGCCGACGGAGCACCGCCTGGCTCTGGAGTTTCATTGAGTGTGCTAATTGCACATTTGAAGCTCAGCGATTTCGAGTGTTTTGTTTGGGGTTACGTGCAGTGGGGAAACTGCGGCACGTGCGAGCCCAACTTCGCAATGAGAAAAGGACCGGGGACAGAAAAATGAAAAAAGTCACAATTAATTTGAAACAAGGTGGAAAGGAGATGTGAACTGGACGGTTCTCTGGGTTCTCTTGCTAATTATCAATGGTTTCATAAGCATGATAGAATTAAGACAGATGCCATTTGCACGCAAGTGTCAGTAGCTAACAACGCTAATTGCTTTTGGGGTGGATGGCCAGTGTTGCTATTTGGAACCAGTTGTAGATAGCAGGCTGATGCTATTTACACCCAGGCACCAGCAGGCAACAATGTTATATCATTATCATCCATCCATCCATCCATCCATCCATCCATCCATGTTCTCTAACCACCTGTCCTGTTTAGGGTCGCAGGGGGTCCGGAGCCTATTCTGGAGGCTACGGACACAAGGCAGGGAACAACCCAGGATGGGGGGCCAGCCCATCGTAGGGCACACTGACGCCCCATTCACTCACACACACACACGGCTACATGCAATTTGGTAACTCCAGCTAACCTCAGCATGATTTTGGACTGTGGGGGGGAGTCTGCAGGAAACTCCATTATGACACGGGGGGAACATGTTGTTGTTGTCACCACTATTACTGCATTATAAATATTATCATTATTATTATTATTATAGCTTTTGTATCCCACTTTGGTACCTTCAGCCACTGAATTGACGTGCAACCACGCAAGCAACGCAGTACTGATGTTTTTTTGTGGAGCCAGCGGACTGGGACTCTGAAGGCACTGGGTGCACTGAGCCGAACAGAAGGGCAGATGCCGTTTGCAGCCAGGTGCAAATAGACACTTCATAAAATGAATGCACAATGAATGACTAGCACCAAAATGCTTCAGAAATGACTGTAAAACTATCCTCAGACGTGCTTAGCAAGGAAAATCTTTTTTTTCAGTCATAAATTAATGAATTTCCATGGTGGATAGAACTACATTGATGCTCACATAAAAATTATAATTGTCTACGGTGACAGTGGCCAGGGGCTATTCTTATTTATTTTAAGGTATGGGGCATGTGAGAGGTCATCATTCATACAGAGGGGACAACCTTATCATTAGCCAATGAAATGTTTTGGACAAGAGAGTGACAAGGGAAGGGGTGCTTCAGGGACCAATAAGCTTTCAGCTGGGGTCAGTACCCCGTTAGCTCCACCCCCTGCATACACCCCTCACTTAGCTCACACCCTTGTTTCCTCCAGGTGCTCCATGCTTGAGGGAGTTCTACTTGCATGAAAATGTTCAGAGGGCAGAACAAAAAAAGGATCATAGAGATAGCCAATCAGATTATGGAGGAGGTGGGACCAAGACATCTGATTGGTTGGTCCCACCTCCTCTGAACTAATAATTTTTCATTATACCCTCAAAACTCCCAAGAATGTGCTCCATTCCACTCCCCCCCCCCCCTTGCATCTTAAGAACAGAGTGTTCAGGGGAGCTGATGAGTAATCGCTCTCAGCGCGTGTCTCAGCGCCTCATAATGGACAGGCGTCCTCTGCTGGATGTCCCATGCGTTCTGGATCATGGTACCCCTGGGGAGGGGCAGAGATGGGCAGGAGGCATCAGGCTGTACAGGGAGCTGTTCTTCTGAAATATGCTCACTTATTTGTTGTGTTAGAAACCTGTCCTGGCTCGTTCCGCACATAACACATTTTATATAGACTTAACTTCCTGTTAGAGATAATAGCCGGTTTATTTTTCATAGGTTATGCAATTGGGTGACATGGGTGTACAAAAATTAGCATTGATACCTCACATCTCCAGGGTGGGGTGGGGGGTGCCAGAATCGTGTCCCTGTTTGGTAAATCGGTGTCTTTAAATTGCCTTAGGGTGTGTTTATGTGCTTGGGATTATTTGGCAAGTACACTGGAATGCTTCTCTTGGCATGTTCCTTTGTGTTTGGGGTCAGACTGCAGCTTCAGGCCTCTTATTCTGCACAGCTGGAGCCCTTTTAGGGGGGTTAAGGGCCTTGCTTACGGTCCAATGGATAGATAACTATTCTGTCAAGTCCAGGGCGTGAACCAACAACCTTCCAATCAGAGACACAGAGGCTTAACTTGCTGAGTCACATTCCATCACTCTGTGTGCGTGTGTGTGTGTGTGTGTGTGTGTGTGTGGACTAGGTTTATGTGGAGCAATGTCCCCACAATGTGATAAAAACCTGTTATTTTGACGAGGTGGTGGCCATTTTTCAGGTCCCCACAAAGATCTGTGAATGCAATCAGAAAAGTAAAAATGCCAGTCTCGTATTTAATTTAGTTACTCGTGGTAATGATTAGGGCTGGGTAAGGGCTAAGATCGGCATGTTGGGATTAGGGTTTTCCCCATAGAAATGAATGGAGAGTCCCCACAAAGATATAATTACAAACGTGTGTGTGTGTGTGTGTGTGTGTGTGCCCTGTGACAGCTTGGCATCCTGTCTAGGTTACACACCTGCTTTGTGTCCTATGCTGTCTGGGACGGGCTCCAAGTCCCCCTCTGTCATCCTGTATTGGGTAACTGGTAGCAAGACAAATGGATGCCCAAGTAAAATTCCATTTCCCTTGGAATGCTGCTTTAGCGCACACTGCAGTTATAAACGGCAGGATTTCAGAGTGCAGTCCTCAGACAGCAGATAAGTCACAAGCTCATTCATGCATGGGAAAGCATAATTACAGACAGCAATATATCAGACTTCATGGGGGTATTTGGTTCAGGTTCTTGTGAAGTATATAGCAGACCTTTAAAAGAGTCAGATATTCTGATCTTGGGGTGTTTTTGATGCGTATGGGCAAGAGCACTTGGGCTCTCAATCTTCCACCTTTGCATGTCGCATTTAAACTTGCAGCTCAGCCAGTGTAGTTGGCTGGGGAAAGGAGGGAAGCAGATTCTCTCTCAGATATGGAATTCTTCCACTACTGGGAATGTTACTGCGGCTTGGCACAGATTTTAACAAGTCAGCACTTGGTACCTATACAAGACCCATGTACTGTTTAGTTTAATACTGATTGCGAATCAGGAATTAATTCATGGAAATTGATTCGTGAGACATAAGCTGGCAGCTGTGGATGCCACAATTCACCTCATATCATGCTAGATGGTTTTGCATGCTGGTGATGGACAGATTGTTCAGTTGTTCAAATAGACTAGTAGGTGTAATGCTATGTCCATCCATCCATCCCTCCATCCATCCATCCATCCATCTTCTAACTTTTATTCTGGTCAGAAACAGGCGGTGGGAAGGCAGGCAGAGATATATCCCATCACTCTGGAAGGGATGCAGGTCCATCACAGGGCAGTTATGTATGTGAAACATCTGCATGCGCTAAATGTTACCATAAAAATACATACAGTATCAGTAAAAAGTCTGGCCATGCCAAGGCACCTACAAAGGAGAGTGATAGTGTCATGTGACGTGACCTAACCAGAGTGTGCAAGAAAAGAGGCGAATGAGGGCTCAGCCTATTTGTGGGACCTGCTTCAGTACAGCTAAGTGTCCCAGGAGTCTTATGAACCTGGCACAGAGGAGGAAGTAGGGTCAGCCAGTCCCAGGAGCAACTGGGGTTAAGGGCCTTTTCAAGGGCGCAGTGGTGGGATTTAAACCGGTAACCTTGCTAAACCTGAGTCCCAACCCACAGATCTGCCCCCCCCCAAGTGATTTCTTTTTGTTGGTTTTTGGTCAGTGCATAATTTGATGTGTGCTATTTTATAGTTTTGATGTCTTTATAATTATTCTAAAATGTAGAGATTAGTACAAATTAGTAAAAATAAATCATTCTACGGGTAACTTTTGACTGAGTAGATTTTTCACAGCCCTTGGAGTAGCTGAAGCAGAATAAAGGCAGATCATCACGTTGTTGTCTCATGCCGTCTCTCCAGGAGGACCTGCGGTCCCCAGGGTCGCAGCACAGCGCACTGTCAGACGGGGCCCCATGAAGCGCCTTCTTACACAGGTTGTTTACACGTCGTGTTGAAAGCCCAAGACACAGCGACCCCGAATACCACACACTCAAGTCACTCTGCATCTGGCACATCTGTAGCTGACACGCTTCGTAAGTCCCTAACAAGGCTGAGCAGAATTACCACGTTACCATATTCATGTATTTACGTAACATTATATATTCATAAGAAGCCATGTGACCTGTGACAAATTGCTCTACAAACACAGAAACTCTACCACACAGTGCAAAGGTGAGCAAAATTGGATCTGTGCCCAGGTCCAGAAGGTTGTTGATTCAAGTCCCATAGCCTGCAGAGTAATCATAACAAGACTGAGTCCTTCAGCAAGACCCCTAACCCCAAGGACAGAGGTTGACCTCAAGCATTCCCTAATTATACATCACTCTCGATCAAAGGGTTTGCTGAATAAATGAACATAACTTTACCAAGACTGCACGTACCAAGACTGCAGAGCTAAGGGGAGCAACTGACCTTGCATGCAATCAGTTTTCAGTGACAGAGAAACCGTGTACACTCTTGGGTCGCTAACTGGCCCATTCTGCTAAGTAGCCTTTGCGGAACAATTATTAGTTTTTAAGTGTGCAGTAATGCATAAGCTCTGAAGGTATCGCAGCCAGGATTAATGAGCTTTCTTCAGAAAAAGGGTTACAATAGTCTAGACAGAGTTATTCTACAACTTATTTGGGTAATGGTACTGTAAGATGGGAAAATTGCTGTAATACAAAGAAAAAAAACCCAAAACACGTTCATATTATTAATAACAATAGTGAAATATTTCTGTGATGCACTGCTTCAGTTTGGATATAGACCACTACATAATTGAAGATAGACCCCCACCCTTTATTTCATTACACATCTGACAGCACCCTGTACGTTACAGAAGAACAATCTGAAATATTTATGAAGAAACAAATTTGACTGTTGAAAGTGCAAAATATATGCATAAATACTCCTCTGATGCTTTTAAAAACTTAGAACTAAGAACTTTCTTTGTCTTTCTTCCCTTAATAAATGCGGATTTAACTTTGTTAAATAATTTGAAAGTGCATCTTAATATGGATGTACAAAGGGGGTCCGCTTCAGAGCATGCCTTGTACATGTGTGAGTTCCCCAAATACTGAAATCTGCTGAAGTAAGTTGAACTGCAGCTCTTGGGTTTAGCGCTTGCTTTTATGTCGTACTTGTGTCATTGGCTAAACTATTAATTGCCAAGTCAGAAGCCAACCAACAGAGGGCGGTAAAAGCCTCACCTTGGAGACTGGGAGACTCACCTTGTGACCCGCTGCAGTACCTACATGACGTAAATCACATTTATAGCTGGGTTAAACCTCTGTGGGATTGGTTCTTAACTTTGATGGATTGATTTTAGCTAATGCGTCAATATGTGATCTTTACCTTTATATAGAAGCAGAGTAATATAGTCACTCCCTGTTTTGCAATAGCTAGCATGTTGCTATGGTAACAAGAAAGCTTGTGTATGTTGAAAACACTCCATCTATCTATCTATTCATCCATCCCTCTTCTGAGTACCCAGAGGAAACCCCACAATGACAATAGGGAGAACATGCAAACTTCACACACATGGAGCTAAGGAGGAAACTCGAACCCTGGTCCCAGAGGTCTGGGGCTACAGTGCTAAACACCACACCACACCGCTAAAGTCAGTATCTGAAATGATTATATTTGACCAGTTGGATATAACCATAATAAAATATGTCCGCTTTGAGGAAGCAGCATCTGTACCCAAACCATCCATCTTTCAGCTACTTACTCTAGTCAAGATGACAGGGGGGCACCTTGGATGGACTGCCTGTCACACACAGGGCACATGGACACTATACAGGAAATAGAGATTCCAGTTAGCCTACCAGTTTGTTTTTATGAGGAAATGTGAATCTCCAAAGGAAAGCCACGCAAGATGGGATGAATGAAGAAACAGTGACGGTGCGGAGGTTGAATTCAAACCCTCAACCTTGGAGTCTGAGGACCCAGTGTTACCAAGCAGAGTCACCCTTCTGACCGAGACTCTGATTTAATACACATGGAGATCGGTTCCATTCTTAATAATCTTCATTGGATGAGATGGTCCTGAAATTGTGGTTAAGCAGAACCACCACACACACACACACACACACACACAAGAGCTAGCTTAACGGAATCAATATCCAAAATGGCTTCGTTCCCTTTTTCATCAAAGTCTTTGCATTCTCGGGAAGCGTGAATTCTTCCCACTGGGAAAGAGTCGATATTTATCTGCATTAGTTTTGGGTTCTTCGTCAGCTGTGATCATTACAGAAGGTGACCCAGCGTCAAGCGGCATTAAAATAAAAGCAATAAGTTTCACCTCAAAAAGGTTACTTACTCCCAGATGAAACAGTAAGGCTCCACTTAATTTTACTGCCTAATGTCTGTTCTACCAAAACATGGCGCTTAGCTCTACATTACTGTGGATTACTAGCTTCTGTTTGATTATCAACATTTGCAATATACCACGGCTAACATCTGAATTCTTTCCAAGGGTCTCTGGGTCACTGTGATCCTAACTGGCGATGTAAATGATTTTCATTTGCATGTGTAATATCAACTAATGAGATCTCTCCATCTTTAATGACAGTCGAAAGTGGAAGTTACTGGTGCATTATGGGAACATGTTAACCACCCAGGCATGTGCCGGAGGATCTTCTCCTGTCGGCAGCTGCCGTGCTTCATAGACCCTGCAACCTGTTGAAATGATAATGAAATGAGGTCCATTTCATCAGGAGGATGAGTAAGATGTATGTGAACTAATTACCGCTATACCATGAATGCATAATGCCGGGGGGGGCGTAATACTATTTATAATAAGTTTTACTATTAATATCAATCCAACTTCAAACTGCTTATCCTGGCTGGGGCTGTGTGGGGACCTGCGCACACACTCCCGCACCCACACACACACTCACTCATGCACGCACGCACACAGAGGTTTGTAATTATATCTTTGTGAGGACTCTCCATTCATTTCTATGGGGAAAATTCCAATCCCAACATGACGACATTAACCCCCACTCAGCCCTGACCTTAAAAAAAGTAACCAAACCAAGTACAAGGACATTTGGAATTTTCATAAGTGATACGCAAATTAAAGACACAAATGAGCCAGTTAGCAAACTCCTATTATTATCCTTATTTGTAGTATAATGTTTGTTTTGTAAATTGCTTTTAACCGAAAGTAAGCTTGTTAGCATGCAATACTTCTCACTAAATGTCGTTCCTCATAACCATTAGCCACCTATGCTGATGAATGTTCCAGTCTAAGCATTTCTCCTCCGTGTAACGTTAGCCTGTCAGTCACAAGTACAGTAAGCCATTCGTTCGAAAATAATAAATTCATGCACCTGCATTTCTTTAATATGTGCTCTCTGCAATGTGTCCCGTGTCGAAGTCCACTGCTGACCAAGTGACTTTTAGGATAGAATGTCTTTATTGTCATTGCACAGGCAGCAAGACAACGAAATCCAATCATTGCCTGTCTTGCTCTCCTGAGACACACACGTATAAAAGGGAAAGCAAAGATTTGGGTCAGATCACAGGATCAGCCTTTTATCAAGGGTCCCTGGGGCATTTTTTCAGGGAAAGGGTCCTTGCTCACAGACCCAGAGGTGATGTGATTACTCTTGCCAAGTACAGGATGTAAACCGGAGATCTTCCTGTCAGGCACAGAGGTCCAACCGGCAGAGTTACACAGTGCAATAATGTGTTTAAATAAGTGTTTCAGTCTTTATGGCATACTAGTCATACCCATGAGGTGAGACCGTGTGTTCTGGTCCCATGCAGGAATCAGCGTTTCTCCTTTGGCTCACTGGCGCCAGCATGAGGATGACATGGGAAATGAGGCATGCTGCCGGAGCAGCTGAATAACGACACGCGCGCAGGTGCACGCACTCCAGCCTGGAGTCATGTGACCTTCCAGGAGAGCGGCTGGCGGTGCCACACAGTCTAGGTGCCAGTAAAACTCACGTGCCTGGTTCTCACTATGGTGAAATCCGCCTCGGGGTGCAACCGCTGGTATTGTCCAAAAAAAAAAAAACGGTATTAATAAAACACCTCATAAAAATGAAAAAATCACCTCTTTTCGTGCATCTGAAGCCAGCTGAATTAATATTTATCAAGGTGAAATATCCATCCATCCATTTTCCATACGAGGATGTGGTGAACCTGGAGCTTCCCATATAAAACATAAACGAGGTAAAAAAAATAAGAGAAACACCTAACAGTGCATTAGTACTGCAGACCAAATAAGGAGCAGAGCCACCGTTCGTCTGTTTCTCCAACGTCAGACTTCTGTAGCTACTTAAAAGTCCATTTTAAACTCCTGTTTTTATGTGATTCGTTAGTTGTTTTGTCAGCCCCATGTGTATTTTAGAGTCTAGTAACACACCATGTAAAATTGGTTTGCTTTGCTAACATTCAAATAGTTCAGTTAATTCCTGTGTGCTATATCCAGGTACATGGTTATCAAACTGTAACATGTCTATAACAACTGTGCAACCCCAGGCTGAAATTTATGTTCAGAATTTTCCTCACTCCTTTCAGTGTATTTTTGAAATGACTCTGTGCTCCCAGTGTTGGAAAATACAATAACTGTTCCTGAATCCCATTTCCATAACAACCTTCAAGGTGGTTAAAGCATAACATTCATTAAATATAGTTGCCTCTAAAATATCCGGCTCCCTCCGGCAGGGGTCCTTGGAGGCATGTGGAGAAACCTGCAAATTAATCAAAAACAAAATTAATAATTATTTTTTTAAATGATTGCAATAACTCATCTATTTTGGGACTCATCACAGGAAATACTTCATGTTCGGTTAGGCGTGTGGTAAAAAAGTAACAGAGATGGTATCAGTATCTGTAAGCCTAGTAAAACAAATAATGCTAGTTAATCATGGTTAACTAATCAATAGCTAATTAAATACTCTTTCCTGCAACAGAAAGATACATTTTGTTGACTTTTTCTACTATTAAGACATTTTACATTCACTCAGTCATTGGAATGATTATTGACAGGTATAAATCCATGAAGGCGCTAGAGATTGCTCATTGTGGCAGTAGATCCTAGAATGTAATACATCATATATGAAGGATTAGAATATATTTGCCAATCCTACCAGGTGGAATCATGATATTTTGGGGTCACTGAGAAATTAGGTGACATTACCTGTTATTATTTTGATGCTATTGAGGTGACCCACATGAATCTAGAGTCTCTATGTTTTTTCCCTGTTTTAAATGGCTTGGTGTTTTACTGGAGCAATTCCAACTTAGCACTTTAGTCAAGCATGCAGCAGCAAGACCATCGATCCTGAGGAAACATGGTTTCCTAGAACTTCAAAGAGCTGTAATCGAGGTTACGACTCTCTCCCTGAATGTCGACCAGACTAAGAGGATCATCGTCAACGTCAGAAAGACCAGAGGCTGTTCATCGACGGATCTCCAGTCGAGATGGTCAACAGCTGCAGGTTCTTCAGCTTCTAGATCATTGACCCCCCTCCCATTGTCTGTAAACACCAGCTGCACCCTCAAGAAGCCTCATTGGTGGGGGGGTGTAGCAACTGCTTAGGACTTCAAACTGCTACAAATTTATTTATTGTGTATTTATTGTTTCAGTCCCTATGTTGCACTGTTTGACCTCTCATTGCACAGCTTCGTGTCTTATATTGTACTGTATTTTGCCTTGTATTACATTGTATTTTGCCTTGCATTGCACTGTATTTTGACTTGTATTACATTGTATTTTGCCTTGCATTGCATTGTATTTTGCCTTGTATTACATTGTATTTTGCCTTGCATTGCACTGTATTTTGCCTTGTATTACATTGTATTTTGCCTTGCATTGCATTGCATTTTGCCTTGCATTGCACTGTATTTTGACTTGTATTACATTGTATTTTGCCTTGCATTGCACTGTATTTTGCTTTGTATTGCACTGTATTTTGCCTTGCATTGCACTGTATTTTGACTTTTATTACATTGTATTTTGCCTTGCATTGCACTGTATTTTGCTTTGTATTGCACTGTATTTTGCCTTGCATTGCACTGTATTTTGCC
>JABFEB020000082.1:2575856-2605856 GCA_019775895.2 Stomatorhinus ivindoensis | reverse complement strand
GGGGGGGCACAGGAGAGGTTCTCTCATCTGAATTTGCTCGTATCTCTGCACACAATGCAATTTAGCCATTAGCTAGCATCTGGTTAATAATCACCATGCAGTTATAATTCAAATCAAGCAGAAAATGTATCAGACAACAGTAACAAGAATATCTTTTTAAACTGGTCATTCCTTAAGTAGTTACCTGATTTTAATATACAAACCCGGAAGACATGAGCAAAGATACATCAGGGTAGGTGGGATACCATAACAACATTGGACATATTGTTATACTATTCCACCCACCTTAATGAGGAGCCCTTGGGAGTAGCAATGCCGTAGCCCTTGGAGTCCAGGTTGCCCCCGACCTTCATGGTATCGCAGGGTTTGCGCTGCTCGATGTACTCGTTCATGGTGGACTCTAGCAGGTAGGCGTACTTCCCCTTGGACTTGCGCACGCGCTGCACACCCTCGGCCGTTTTCTTCACAAACACCGAGGGCTCGGCGACCTTCATGTACGTCCACATCTTGTCGAAGAGCGCAATTTTCGACCGCTGCGGGGAATGGGTGGGGGAGGGGGGAAGGAACGGGGTCGGGACTCCGGTGTAATTACATAGTCTCAGTTTTTGGATTGGATGTTAAGAAAATAAAGACATGAATGTGACTGAGCATTGGCATCAAGTATAGCACAAGAGATTAGCCTGAGTATAAATAAGCCAACAAACAAATAAATCAACTCTGAGTTCACAATATTATATTCTATGCTTTACGTTTTCTAGTCTGTTATTACAATCCTATATATCCATCTCTTAACCATCCTGTTCGGTGCTGCAGTGAACATGGAGTCTATTCTGATGAGCTCCAGTAGCTAAAAAGTAGCATTGCCTTATTAGCATTGCGCTAATAACGCAACAACGTTAACAATGGTTCATATCCTTGAGAGCATGCATAAATTATAATGCTTCCCTGTACTGTAAGTCACTCTGGATAGAAGCGTCAAGTAAACATATCCAAGGAAACATAGGGCATATGGCTGTGCTACACCCTGGACAGGTTGCCAGTCCATCACAGGGCAAATTCAGGATCACAATTTAGAGATGTAATTTAGGATGTCTTTGGACTGCAGGAGAAAACCTCAATGTTCAGATGATACCCTCAAAAAAGGGGAAAAACTTGCACAAGTGATATATATGCCCTGAGCCAACTACTACAACCAGATTGAGATGCATGCCCTTGTGTCCATAAACATAATGGCCGGTGATTTTTACTCATTTCATTACACCAAGCCAAGCGGCACTCTTTCCCATTCAAACACACTGCCATTATCGATTTTACAGCCTGGTTCAATATATTTAAATGAAAGTAAGAGCTGGAGGCGCAGAGTGTGGAACAACAGCCGAACTACTCACACCAGTGAAACGTAAGGAACCCGGCAAGACTATCAGCAACAACAAGAGATACACTGAGACCTTCAAATTAAAATGGATGGCTAATTTCCTGCTCTGGTTAAAGGGACAGAAGACTATAGAACTAAGAGGTCATAATGTCATAAATGTATAAATGAATTCAGTCCCATTCAAAGCAGAGGTGTATACAGGGGCGGAACTACATGGGCACTGGCTCCAGCTGAAAGCTGATTGGTCCCCAGAGTGCCCCCTCCACTGGCACTCCAAATTCAAAACATATCATTGGCTATTGATAAGGTTGGTTTGACTGTATGAATTATGGCCCATCTTACGTCCCCCACCTTAAAAATTTCCTCTGACTTTCTTTAATTTTCAAATGGGCACATGAGTCATTGGTACATGTAAACCAAACACTCAATTTAATAGAAAATATATAAGATTGTGAGGGGCAGAGAGAAACCGCAAACTTTAAAGAGCGTTTAGAAAAACAGACAAAATTATGTCAGTATTAACCTAGACACGCAAAACAATGTGCTCGCAAATATTTCTGCTGGAGATGTCGTTTTAGTGCAGCAGGTGAAACTGTGAAGTTTTAAATGCTAAAATTGTAAAGCTTTAACCAGTCAGTCCAACGGCTTCGGAAAGGATGACATGAATTCCATAACATAGCCTACATCGGTGCAAGGGTTTGCACTGAAAATAGCTAAACGGTAGAAATGACTGGAAAAAGGGGAACGGTTTAAATATTAAGCATTCGGCACACGACAGTAAATAAGCAAAGGGCTTTTAGGGTAACATCTGATGGCCAGTGACATAGAAACTCTCCCATAGTTAAAAATGCAAAATACTGAATGTCATTAGCTACTAATACATACTACTAATATATATTGTATATATCGTAAAAGATTATATAATGTGTTCCTGTATTTAGAGGTACCAATCGAAGTGTAAGGAAATGCCGCTTACCCTAAAGAATTCTTTGGTTGAGCCTGAGTCTAGCGTTCCATAAGCAATCTCTGTTTGCTTAGCTAGGTCCTCTGCACTTTCAATGGGTGACACCATCCTCTCGACGGTCAAGAAGGCAGCTAAGTTAGCCGTGTAGGACGATATTATGATCAGGGTAAAGAACCACCACACCCCGCCAACAATGCGGCCAGAGAGGGATCTATTGATAGACGTGGGATGAATTCACAGGGATGAAGCAGAAGTCAAAGGGTTAGTAGGTTCGCAGGGATCCGGACAAGCAGAACAATTAGCAAGAGAAGCAGTTCAGGCAGGATTTCGAGAAAGTCTCACTGAAACCAACAACCAGCTGTGTATTTCCAGTCCCTACCATGGCACAAAACCATTAACCCTGCAGGATTTACTTCCAAGCATAAACTGTGAATATAAGCAACACGAAAGACACTGTGAAGACATAACTAATCAAGTTAAGAGATGTTTTTAAAGTGAAGTAACAATATTACAAAAAAACGATAACTTTATAGCCAGCTATACAGTGAACAAAAATTTGTAAAAATTATATATAAACACCAAAAATTAAATAGTCAATAATAACAAATATGTATCTATATGTAGATCAGGACGAAAGCATGGAACAGAGAACTTAATGAGACGAGAAATATCACGGAAGGTGACGCTGTCATAACTGAGCTTAGCTATGACATAAAGCACGAAACAGCAGACTTTGACAGTAAACTGGGACTTATAAAGCGGCCATGATGTAACTGGAACAAATCATTACTCGTCTGATCGTTTCCCCCTTCAGATTGGAATGTTAATCGACGGTTTGCAGATAAGATCTGGAAAAGCACAGCTAACATGAAAAAATAAATTAATCAGACTGAAGTATACTGGAAAAAACAGTGCAGAAAGCTGAAAACTGTTGTTACGTAAAATAAGACCCATGGCATAAGTTACCGTCAAGTTGCATTTGTTGGTTGAAAGGTCAAATGTATGGGATCAAATGAGTAAATGAGTAAATGCTTGTATAACTCAGAAACAAAATATTCTAATATGTTATATGGAAAATCAAAGGTGCCCTTTCTGTGGTTTTGATTGCTCTAAACAAAATGGTGGTGATAGCAAACATCATGGAGGATAACGCAAGCAGTGCCAGCTCTGGCTCGCACCCCTGGAGATGGAGGTTATGAAGCCAACTGAGGGAAGAAGGTAGGTGTTGACATTCATCACGGAACCAATAGCAGGTCTAAGAGACGGTGCTGCAAGGCCGCATGTTGGGAATATGCAATAAAAACACACTAACCCTCCAAAGAGCAAGTTGAGAGCAATTTCATGCATCTAGCGGGCCTGGACTTGGTGTATACATGCTCACAGAAAGAACACTCAATTGGAGTCAAAATTAAGAAGGGCACCTCAATATAATACAATCTGTCCTGTGTCTAGTCTTTGTTAAGGTTTGGTCCAGACCTCTAGTCCTTAACAGAGAATGGTATCCATACAAGGGAGGATTTGCAGGAGCTAAATAAATATCCACCATAACAAACAGCTGCAAAACCTTACATGCAAGAAGTCGAGAAGCACGAGAGACAAACCTTGGCGAAATATCGCATCCTTGCCGCATAAAGGCACCAAGGGAGAACCAGAGACTATTAAATATCCCAAACTCGTTAGTCGATTCCGTCGTTGGCATCTGTCCATCTTCGTACTCCTCAGTGTGCCACTCGTAGGGGCTGAAGCGACTGACGAGAAAGAGCACCACGCTGACCCCGATGTAAGCGAACACGATGCACATCCAGATCTCATAGGCCAAGGGGTCTAAGAAGGAGAACACTCCCGGCTTGGACTTCTGCGGCTTTTTAATCATGATGGAAATCCCCAGACTCATGAAAGGCTTCGAAAAGTCAATCACTTCCTCTCGTACCAAGGTGATCGTTAACGGAGCCACTGCTATGTCTGCTTTCTGCAATTAAAAGAAGAGGAAAGTTCAGATCTCTGAAATATAGGACCATCAAGGTCACAAGATGTACGTTTTTTGACTAAATTTTTGTCAATTCATTCAAAGCCGCTATAAATTAATTTAAACAGCGTAAGTTTTGGTCAGGCGGAGAAGAGTTCCCTTTATTTCCTTCTTTGTCTCCTTATTCACAGGCAAATAATCAAAATTAAACAAATTTATCCTGTAAATTAATCATAATCTGGAGCATGTGTGTATTACATCGCAGTGGTGACATGATGTTGATACTCACCCCATACACTAACTCTCCAACCATCCCATTCCAGATCTTTGTCTCTGCATCTCTGGCCCCGTATTTCCCATCAGCCACTATTCTCAGCTGGTATTTGAATCCGCAGTGTTTCGCTATCTCAGCAGCAAGATCCACGCAGTAGCCCTCATATCTGTCATTGTCGATGAACAGTTCAGAGTTCTTCTTAAGCATCACATAAGGAGCTTCCTAAAAAAATACAAACAAACAAACATCCCACAATTATTGCATTTCTGTCGTTTTTTTCTATATGGGAAGAAGCACCCTTTGCCATAACTGTTGGTTCTAGAGTCTCGTGATTTTTCTCATATAGCTTGGGTAAACTTCCACAGGTGTGGACAGCCCCCCCATCCCCCCATCAGAACCACCCAGACAAGAGAAACAAACTATTACCAAAATCGTTGTCACGACTACAGTCTTGTTGTCCATTCCCAACGAGTCGTTTCCGCCCATTTCGGATTTTATCACGACCATTTTGTCAACTTCGTTCCAATAGCCAATCTAAAATAAAAAATACTCATATTTATAAACATACACATATAAACTAACACTGTATAATAAGACACTGCAGATAGAGAAGCAGGGCTGATTCAGGTTTAGTCTTGGTGAAATCTCCCAAACTGGACCGCCCCCTTCCCCCAATTGGCCAGATCGATCGCAGAGGAACCAATCCCCCCCTTTTATTCTGGCTATGGGGCTGCCCCTGAAAAAGCAGACCCGGCCCTGCAGAGAAGTGTAAGGATGAACGAAATTTATCATTAGGATTGGCAATAGTGAATATTAATCGAATGGATCAGCTAATTTGCGCTCTGGAGAACAGGGTAAAAATAAAGTAATAAGAAGCAGTTGGACACAATAACAGCTACACATTTGTCAGACTCATTATCATCCAGGGCCAAAATAAGTTTTTACCTTCACGGGACCATTGTTCTTCAACTCCATGATACCAACTGTGTAGTTGATCCTTCTGCCGTTTACATCAAACTGGATGTTCCCGGTCAGGCCCTCCACCCGGACCTGTTTGGCAGGGATAATTTGGTAATAGTGCCTCCTGTCAAGCGGCACATATGCCCCCCCCCTCCACGAGCGGCCCTTGTTTTCCCTTCCCAGGGAGCGAGGGCACAAAGCGGTAAAGCGAGTCGCACAGCGGGCCTGTGTGTTTATCCAGAGAAGCTTAAATAGTCTTCTCCTCATCAGAGGGCTCCCTAAGCGGTACTGCGCTCATTACCTTACCAGACAGCGCATTAATAGGACCAACTAAAGCACAGGAAATTGGCCCACGTCACCTGCTTGAGCGCCCGTTCTATTTCCACGCCCTGTACCCAGGGAACGGCGGGATTGGCCAGGCAGTCGCCATTATTGCCCCTCCTGGTGATGTCGATCTTCTGCTTGTGCAGGTGACGAAACGCCTCGGTCATCACCTGCACGGAGTCGTAGGTCAACGCAGACGTGTACTGTGCCGGTGAGTGGATGGGAGATGGGGGACAGAGGACAGGGACCGCGTAAGGTTCAAAGTCACAAACTCAAGTCTTAAATACGTAACTGTCCCCAGAACAGATCCAAAATGTCTCACCCGAATTCTGCTGTCAGACCCAGGATACTCTTTCTCCTCTAAAGCCTCCCATCTCTGATCGAATTTGGCCACTAAGGGATTATCAAAATCCACAAGTTGAAATCCGGATACGTTTGCGCCCCCATACTGAATTTTTGATAAATCTCCATCTATGAAGCCCTGGGGAAGAAAACAAAAGTTAAGTGAAAATGTGCATTAAACACTTATGTGACGGCTGGTACTTTTGTTTCGTAATATTTAATGATTTCATTAATGATTCCTTGAATTTTAGAATCGAAGTATCTGCTTCTGAAAATATCCAGCGAAGAAATGGATTACCAAGTTTGCAATGATGTAATGATATCCCTTAACGTGTCGTCCAATCGTGATAACCTAAAAAGGCAAGCATAGAGATCAAAGTTAGTGGGAAAAAATGCTACATTTCAACAGCAGCCAAGTACATTTGGAAGGATCCAATTTTCTGTTTGGAGCTGGCAATCATCGGCACCATACTGAAGAATTTAGTGGAATGATATGCGCGTGCTTCTACAAAATCTATGAGAGGGTATTACTGCAGATGTAACTGTGGCTTCCAAGAGTGTGAACAGTAGACAAACCACTGGCAACCCCTAGAAACTACAGATAAAGACGTTACAGCCCATGAATAACCTTAAATACTGTTACTGCAAAGTGGAAAGCAATCTTATTTTCTTTTTCGGTTGACTTTTAGATGCGTCCAAAGTCAATTTTTGCTGAATTATTACACGAATATTACATCAATGTGTTTATGGAAAAAAGTAACCTATCACAGTGTGACTGAACCTTCTGCAGCTTTTTACCATAAAACAAAAAACAAACTAAATAAAAGCATATAAACAAAAAACAAAATAAATAAAAGAATGCCTTGATGAGAAGTCTTGCATTTTAATTAAACACACAGCGAAAGCAGAGTCAAATAAATTCCACACCTGGTCCATGATGTCTTTGACCTTGTCTTGTTCACAGTCCAGAATGACCCGCCTTTCCTTCTTGATCTCAAGGTCCTGGAAGAGCGAGCGGTAGGCCTCGTCCTTCCTCTCGTCCTTGAGGTTGCCCACATTGATGGCAGTCACCTGCCACTTCCTCTCAGCGGCAGTGTCCAGAACCACCTGGAGCGTGGAGAGCCCTGCATGGCCACAAATGACACGCTCTGTGTTGCGTAGCTGCCATCGCGCATTGGACCGTCAATTGTGCATTGCGAGTTCAATGTGTTCCAGTAAACAAACAAATAAATAGAATAAGCAGATCTTATGAGCTATTAAGTTCTCCCCAAGCGAGCTTGATGGGCCGAATGGCCTCCTCTTGTTTGTATAGTTCTTATGTTCTTATCTATGAAAATGTATCAGTTCGGCTGCCCTATTTATTGCTTTTGAACATGTTTAGATATCTTACACAGGACGATCATGTCAAATGCACATGAATCGGTTGTACATTCACATTCATAGTAAAACATTAAAGGAAGAGGATTTTAGGATGGTCTGGTAGGTTTAAATGACAAGAATACAGCTATTTTATTCATGACTGTTCAGAAAGACAGACAGACAGACAAACAGAAATACCAAACTGTATATGAGGAACCTGTAGAAACACCAAAAGCTACCAATCAAATATAGACAATAGTTATGTGAAGCACATATTTCTAGAGGTAAAGGCATTTAATGCTCCCCACAAATCTAAGGATCCACAGCAATGTAGCAGTTGGACTGAATCACCCCCAAAGGGAATCCACCTCCAAAAACGTAATATAATCACCCCTTAGACAGGAGACTGAAGTAATTTTCACGGTACCTGTGCCTCATTCACCAGTGTGATAATGAATCTAATTTATTTAGCTATTTCCCCCCGCATTCCCCCGACCCGGATAATCCATTCATACACTTCCCACAATTACTCAACATTCTGCCTCAGTCAGCCAATAAGCGGCGAGAGACGCAACAAAGCGTGGCGGCTCCACGCGGCGAGATTGAGCTATTTATTAAAGCCGATCCTCACAGGATTAAAAAAAAAAAGTCACTAAAAAATTAAATGGTACCCAGACGCGACATTAAAGCTTAAGCAAAGACGGATTTTAAAACACGGTTTTAGTCGTGGTGAAATGTACATCGGCCCACTTCGGAGCTTTTGCGAAGAAAGCCGAACACGTCTGACGAAGCTGCCCTCGTCGACGCGGAAGCGGCCGAGCTGCCATGCCGTCCATGAGCTGCCGATACCCCGCTGAGCAGGATCGTGTCCAAGGGCCACATTCTGTCTCATTGAATCATGTACGGCACGGCTGGCCTCATTTCTAGGGCTTAGAAGCTCGCGTTTACAGACAGCATGATACCACATGATGCTAAACCTATCAGGTGAGCCAGGTCCTTAGAATAAAAACCCACCATAAATCCCGTGTTAGTCATACCAGAAATGCACTGTGCGACAGAATAAGTGATCAAAACTTGGCAACGATACATATAATATTGATATTCTGAATAACAGTTCAATGTCAGTGTTTTCCTAATCATGCTGAGTACAAGATTATTCAAAATCTCCTCTCTGATATTTATGGTCTCTGTATCCATCAGCCAATCTTCAGCCAGCCTCATACCTCACACCAAATCCTAATTTATAATTAAACATCTAATGGAATGCTGTGCACCTTTTAACAGGCAGAATCAAATATAGGAAAGGATCATGTAAAGATTCTATGACAAAGCATTAAAACTGTATTTATTTTACCTAGGATGGTGACAGAAGACCAATTGTATATTAAACTCATACATTTTGATCAATTAGCTAAACTTGTTAAAGGAATAAAAACAAAGAAACTCAGATATCGTCTTCATGGTACAAGAACCTTGCATTGTTTTAGAAATGCTGCAACACAAAGTCAGGTCAATATCATGCATGAAGTGGGGCCTGGTTCCGGTTCGTGACGATATGCAGCCAATTGGATACAAGCGTCAGCATGTTGCAGCTGCCGGCAGAGAATGTCCAGCATCAACCCAACAGAAGATGCTCGTAATGAATTGATAGTCACTGAGCTATAGTACAGATCTCATGCTCCAGTGTAGCAGAGCAGCTTCCTTCTATTTATTTACACGGCAGATGATTTTAATGATTTCACAAAGCGACATACAAGGGAAGATCAGAGAGTAGGGTCAGCCAGGGTTTCAGAGTCAATTGGGGTTAAGGGCCCAATGGTGATAAGATGACTCTGCCAGCTACTGGACCTGTGGACAGGACTGTCCGGATATGGGCACAGATTTCTTACCCAGTGGGCTGCAAACCGCCCACTCACGGCATACTGCCGCTTTGAGGCAGGACTGTGGCTACTCGTCTGCAGCTTCGAATGAAACTGCACTTGATAATTTGCCACAGCACAGTGAAATAGCCATTAAGCGATGGCCAAGCAGAGGCAACGCTATCAACTTCTACGCTTTGGTTCTGCCAGGATTTTCCTCTCTGGACAGCATAGCCTCTCAATGGGCAAGTGTGTGTATGTGCTGAATTTTGGGAAAATGTGTAATCCCTATGCCCTGCGATGGGCTGGCGCCCCAACCTGGGTTGTTCCCTGCCTTGTGCCCGTAGCCTCCGGGATAGGTTCCAGACCCCCAGTGACCCTGAATAGGGCAAGTGGTTACAGAAAATGAATGGATGGATGTGTAATCCTAGTAGTGAGCGTTCCTTCATAAGAACAACAATGAAATATGTTATTTGCACAACTACATTTGAATGCTTCTTTTTCTGTATCCTATCTTGGATGCACATGCACCGTTGAGATTGAGGCTTAGGGTCTGAGTGCAGGATCAGGTCATTTATACAATGCCCCAGAGCATTTTAAGAGATATGATAATCCTACTGCGGGTGGGATTCAAACCAGCAACCTTCTGATGAGAGGCACATAGGCCTAACCCTCTGAGACACAAATCTCCCCCCAAACAGCTGTGTGACAAAGAGGTTAAAAGGATGCAAACCTCTCTGTCATCGTAAGAAATCGTAAGAGCCCGTTCTGTTGCATTCAGGCATCATAATTGACCAAAAGTAATTAACAATTATCAACTAACGGAGGAGTACATTCACCCCAAAGCCTGGAACATCTGCTTCATCTTCACTTCTTACAATCATACAGTATATCCAGAGTAAATCAGACAAAGAGTATTTTCATTTCTTGTTGTTTGTCTCCATTTCAATAATATATGCAATATATGCAAATGACTTTCATATTTTTTTAATCTAACATTAGGTCTTTGAAAAGAATTACAAATCATAATACTGGAAACGTTACTGTAGTACAGAAGTATATGACAGATTATTTAGCAATTTTATGCATGAATTGTTTTGATAACAGTCATAGAACTATCATCAGCTTCACGGGCATTTTAACTGCATCGGAAGAAAAAAAGTTACGACTAAAATAAACAGAAAAATAAATGTTAAACGGTCATTGCTTGTTTTGGCTGAGTAAATATGTGTTTTAATACAAACGAGCATGGCTATTCACGCAACATTAAATTCAATATCTTCCCGGGCAATATCACAACCAGGCCGTGTTCCTGCTAAAGCAGGAAAAGCAAAATCAGCAAAAAATATTAAAAGCAACTAAGCAAAGGATATAAGCCTAACTTAATGCTAATAATGAGGAGAGTTATTCAGCATTCCTGACCTTATGCTGATATCGTATGTCTAAAAATACAAAGTTGAAACAGAACAAAGTCTTCATGCATATTATTGTTTTTATAAATGTAGCATGTGTAAAGTAAGACTACCAAATAAGCAATGGTTATTTATCTAACGACAAAATGTAGCATCGACTGGAGTATTGCACACAATTTCCAGTTGACTAAACAACTTCTCAGCAAACGGTAACCAAACTATATTTCTTTGTGACAGACATTTATCCAAATATTGAAACTTAGAACACCATTATTGATCCACTGTAAGTCTCTATGCCCGTAGGTTGAAGTTATAGTTACGCTGGTCATTTTTCATTCTGGATTTTTGTGTGCAACAATGGTGTTTTCAGTGAACGGGTTTGGCGGTTCTGCTTGTTAATCAGGCAGGGTTATAACACACATACACAGCAGAAGATATTTGATGAAATCAATAGGCATCAGTATATTCATAGTATGCTACATAAAACATTCCGGGTTTTTCTGCTTGTCAAGAACATTAGCATTATGTTTATAAGAAAGCTAAAACCATTTTTTTGGAAGTATGTTAAATCCTTCTGAGTATGATACATCACAAATGAATCAGGAATAACCCACAGCAGATTTGTTAATAGTCTGTTCATTAAAGTCCACAAACTATGTGTTCTGTAGTGTCTTATACAGCCATATATGGACAAGAAGAGGGCCAATGGGGGAATGGGGGCGGGGCAAGTAATGAATCAGTAATTAATTAGTGACTTACCTCTGTCACTGTCGTACAGGTAGGCAAACTTTTCCCATTTATAGTACTCTATCAAACTGAGAAGAGGTCCTTTGATGTCTGGTCGCATTTGTAAAATAAACTGCTGTAATCCATCCACAGGGAAGCTTGGCGTTATGAAGGAGACGTGCAGCGTTTCGCAAAACGACGTTATCGTGTTGACCGACTTCTTGTCGTAAAATCCGAAAATGGCATAAACACCTCTTGAGTACTGTGAACAGACTGCAAAAAAAAGAAAAATACATTTGCATTACTTTTAGTCATTAATAACAGCTGCATATGACACGTGCAACTTAATATATTGTGTAATACCTTTTAAATATTCATAATACTATAATTACTGCATTAAAACTCCCAAAATCAAAAACAAAATCTTTGGAGGTGAGATTTTTCAAATGAATCGGTGCAGTACTAATTGTTTAGAAACTAACCATCACAGAGAACCAGTGGACTTCTTTTCATGCACAATAATGTTAATTCACTGTGTTGTTACATGTACATTGTGGTTCACATTAAACAGAAAGGCCAGTATATTTATATGATCAATGAAAAAAAACGTTGGACGGTTATGACAATAACATTCAAACCTGTTCAGGCAAAATATGCAATTTTAAGTACTGTCCATGAATGTACGCTGTGGCCAATTCAGTGCAGTCAGGTTTATTGATGGGTGAATATATTTAACCCTGCTAACTATAGATTCATTCCCCCTGGGACTAAACAGTAGGCTTGCAATCCTTGTCTTTCTGACACTGACCAATAAAATGAAAGTTTGCTCTTGCCATTCAAGCATCAACCGCAGCACTGAAACTGATATGGCATCACGTTGGTCGTAATACTGACGTTCCCAGCCCTCCAAAATTTTATGACGGCTGCCTACCGTTTCACTTTTTGTTAAAGAATCTACCATTGAAAAATAAAGGGTAACATTTCCAGTTTCATTAAGACGTGATTGTCCATTTAAATGTAGAGCCTTTTTCAGAGCGTATAGAGTAATTCACATTGTTACTCCATAGCTACTTACAGTACCTTCCTACTGTAAATGCTAGTTTGAAAGCCCATCTTTATGGTTTAATATAGGTGGTATTATGGTATTTTTGGTATACCACAATAATTTAGTGTGGCAAAATTTATCGGTGGCATAGCTTTAAAAAATACTGTCAAAATACCAAATACTGTGGTATGATGTCTGGACGGGATGGTGGTATGAACAATTAGATACTGCCCAAATCTAGTATTATACCTATATCTATGCTATACGATGACATAATGCTTGACACCTCTGAAGCTTCCTTCATTGGCCCTCTACAGCTTTTCTACACCTGTGGGACTCTTTACCTTCTGTGAGGTCTCTGCAGAAGCAGACCTGTTGCTTAATCTCATCAATCAAGCGAGCAGACGCGCATAAAAAAAAAAAGATGAGGATAAACGTCGGTGAGGATTTTTGAAAGACGCTACGCACTTAAGCGCTGGTGTCCAGGCCCCGCACCATTCTCAAAAGGTACTGCATCACCTCTTGTTCCTACTGGAGTGATATCAAATGTATATATTAACTGTCCTGATATGTCAGCTCAAGCAGGGAAAAAAATTCTGGGAAGTTATGTTTTTCTTTTGTGATTTCCAACAGAGGTAAGGGGTACATGCTGATTACAGTGCATTGCCACACCCACCACATAATGAACCACCTGAGGAATGAGAATGAGTGCAGTCAAGTGGTGGGTGTGTCACCACACAACTCTGAAAGGATCAGTGTGAGTTTTCTCCCCCCCAGTGGCTGGAGTGCCAATCCTTTCACCAACCCCCAGATTTCCCTGGAAGCTGGAGTACCTCCTTACAGGGCTGGGTGTAGAGTAACATCATACCCATGATGGAGCAATTGCAGGTTAAGGGCCATACTCAAGGGCCCAACAGAGTAGGATCATTGCTAGCATTCTCAGGGTTAGAGCCAACAACCTTCCGATTGCTGGCACAGATCCCTAGCCTCAGAGCCACCCCTCCACCATTTCCAACAGGCTTGACATGAAACAACATGTTCTTTCGCTCTCTCTCTACATATAAGATAGCTCTGCTTTCTTCCTATACAACACACCACTGATACATTTCTAATATTACCCATAATCCTCTTACGCCACTCCATCATTTATTTCTGTATAAGTTGTGACCCAGTAAAGCTTGTGTTTTTGTCTTACTACATGCACGCTTAGTTAAATGCTTTTTTTTAAAACAAATCCTCTTCAAGTTTAACTAACCTTGTCTTCATTGCAATACTGAATAAATGGATGAATGAAAGTTACATTTATATAGCGCTTTTCAAGCCACTTCAACCACCAGCACTGTGCAGCATCTACCTGGATAATGCATTCTGCACCAATATGCTCACCAAACAACAGCTAAAGTGCTGAAGGAGCAGGAGAGAATTCGCCAGTTAAGTAAAGGGGGTGATTAGGAGTTCAGATCTGATAGGGCCACAGTGGGCAGTTTTAGCCTGGACGTCGGGGTACCACACCTACTCTTTGAAAGATGCCCAGGGATCTTTTATGGCTTCAGAGAGTCAGGGCCTCAGTTTTACTTCTCATCGTAAGAACAGGAGCATTTTTACAGCACAGTGTCCCCATCACTGCACTGGCGCACTGGGATCCACACAGACCACAGGATGGACTAACCGGTTAACCACATCAACACCTCCTCCTGCAGGAGCCTAGCTTTCCTAGTTAGTCTCCCATCCAAGTACTTAACTTCAGGTGGATTTCCTAGTCTGAACTGCAAGTGGTACGACACTGTAAAGGAAGTACACATCTTTGCAATAGCTTTTGTCACAATTAGCGAAGGAACATTCACTTCCCCAGCACAGAATCCCTAGTATGTCGCTGGCAGACCAGCCATTACCATGCTTATGTGATTTCATCTTTTACTAGGTCAATGTCAATGTTGTGAAATCAGCCTATAAAACTATTTTCAAAAATAACTGATACATACAGAAAATTTAGCCAGAACATGCAAAGATATATTATACAACATGCAATATTAATACATCTCAGTCATTTCAATTTTTCTCTCCTACAGTCTAGAAATATGCACTTTGGTGAGTTTGTTGTCTGTAAATCACCCATATGTGTATTGTGTGTTTGAGTATCCTGCCACCCAGGGTGTCACGTGCTTTCAGCTCTATGCTCCCTGGAATAGAGTCCAGGACGGCCGCCGGATTCAACTGGAGAAGTGCTGATGGATCAGTGTATGATGTTTATAGGAACTGCAATGAAAGTGGACACCTGCTTGAATACTTGAGACCACATTTACTAGTGTGCATCCAGGTTTTGCCTCATAGGGAAGCTCACGCTGTTTTTCACCCGCCAGAGTCGCGGGGCCTTTTACAAGCTTTCCGCCGCTACTCTGGCATGGGCTGTACGGTGACGCGCACAGCCCCACGGTCCCACACAAACACCTCCAGTAGTGGTTCTCAACCTTTTTGCAATGCAGACAAAATTGCCAGCTCTGTCACGGCCCTTGATCAAGTACAGGTCGAAGTTAACATCACGCTTGCTATAATTTGACAATTGAAAACAAACGTTAGTCATATGAAATAAGCCATTCTAACAGTTTAGGTGGGAAAATGGGTTAATTTGTTGTAATAATAATGATGGAAAATCAACTTCTAAATGCCTCTGTGACTTCGAACAAGCAGTTCACCACGCAGAACAAACAGTGGCTTGTGTTCACCATGTTCATCAGTTGTAGGTAAAGCTAAACTTTAGAAAATCTGGGTCATACGTCCTTTTATATTGTCTCTTAGGTTCAGAAGAACATTCAGCAGAAGCTGGCGCTGCTTAGTTTGGTAGATTTCAAGAATTTGTCTATATTTATCCTAGTTAATGTTGTTGGTGGGAGTTTAGTACTGTGATCAAGCACACAGAGCACTGTGGAATTTACGCCAAACGATGCCTATCGCACAAATGTGATTGGATGTTCCAGTGAATTCTAAATTAAGCATCTGTGGTGTAGTTTCTTAGATTGGTTGAGTGTTTGCTAGTTTTGCACCAAGTAGTTGCAGACCCAAGACCTGTTTATACTGGTTAATTCTAGAGCTGGGCTTGGGAAATCTGATCACAGATCAGCAAAGAAGCTTGCAGGTTTTCAAATGCTTACATTTCCAGTTCTGCTTCACTACCCTTTCAGAACTTGTTGAGCATCTGATTGAGAGTTGCTGACCTGTTGCATTAGAGGATTCTACTTTGTCATCGCGGTCATCGATCTTAAATATAAAGAGTGTGGGTATAAATATACGATATTTCGGTTAATAAATCACTATTGGGCGAAGTTGGCACAGTCTTGTTGATTTCTCCCTGCCAGTTTTATATGATGTGGTTGCTGCAGACATTCAGGAGAACTTATAAAGCAATGTCACCAACATCAGTTTCACTGCAGGATTCTGAAGTTAACCAGTTATCGGCATCTGTAATATTAGACAGAAATATAACGGTCATCGGTATCAGCCAAAATTTCCACATCGTTGAACCACTAAATGTGGGCATCGCTTATTCTGCCATACGTATTAATCAGTCAAAATGTTACCGTACCATTACAATCAGGCATGAGAAACGGCCGCCCCACCTGAGATTTTGCCTGGATCATTGATTTGTCATTTAACCAGCATTTCTGCTATTCATAGAGACCATTTTGTGTCACTGCACTATGGACAACTCTCCAGAAAATTCTTTAATGCTTCTGCAAACGTGATTGATTCATTTTGGTCCCTACCAACTACAGACGTACAAAATAATCGATATTGTCAGACTGCAGATGGCTTTCATACTAAGATGATACTGTTGATTCTTTTTGTATTTGGCCATTCCAGTATCCCTTTTAGGGCGTTTTCCAATCAGTGCTTCAGATTCTTCAGCACAGCAATCCTGAATGGTTGGCCACTTATTAAAAATGGATGAATGGACCACTAGAGTTTGTCTAGAGTTCATGTACAGAAGTAAAGGATTTCACAACAAAATGCCAAAATATTAAATACAGCATTAGCAAAACAGACTATTTCAATATGATTAAAGTGAGCAGGGAGGCTTAGGGGGGGTCATTGTGTAGCACTAATGCCTGGCACCCTCATGTGGGAGAGGTATGAATGTTCTTATTTCATGTTGGTTTTCTCCAGGTACTTTAGTTAACTCCCACAGTCCAAAGACATGCATTTAGGCAAACTCAACCCGTACCCTGAAGGTCATGTGTTCAAATCCCCTGGCCTGCTGAGTAATCATATTACCGCTGGGCCCTGGAGCAAGGCCTTTAAACCCAGCTGCTCCAGGGAGCCTGCACTCTGACCCCAAACTTTGCTTGCCTGTACATCTGCATAAATAAATGTGATGTAAATGTACTATGTGTATGTATGATAAAGCACATTTATTTTTCACCTCATTACCCTTGTATGTTTTATTTATTTGAAAAATTAAGATGTTTACACACAGATTTAACCTTAAGTTCATCTGCTACATTATGCCTATTAACCATCTGAAACACTGAGTAAGCTTATCCCCTCTAGCAAACTTACTATAAGTCTCTGTCTGCTGTAGCAGATGAACAGATCAACAATGTCTTACATATAAGTACGGCACTCTACAATATCGTTACATCTGAGAAGGTAGGAGGAACTGCTGGCTAGCTTGAATGTTCCTGATGGCCTCTAGACCACCAGGCAAGCTATTCTTAAATCTGTGAAACAAAGCAGATGTTGAATGGAATGACATAAAAAAGACTGGAATATAGCCATCATTTTTCAGAGCAGAGAGACATGTAATTTCTTAATCGTTTGTGGTGCCAAGTATTTTTTTATGTGTTCCAGTTATGGAACGGCTGATAAGACACAACTGAGCTGTTTCGTCAACATCCCCGACACCTCCCAAAGTGATTTTTGAACTGACAACAGCTTTTCATTCATGAGATGTCACAGACATACTACATGATCTGCCATGAACCTGTGTTGCCACTAATATTGAATCTGACCTCTACGTACAGCATCAAACAAAATCATATTTTCATGCAGGTATGTGCAAGATCCTTTTGTACAACAGCATCCTGTTCACAAGAACATGATTTTTTCTTCATTCTTTATTGCATCTAGTTTTACAGCTCAGGCTGAATTTCAGTCCAAGGTAAACAGTTCCTCGAATAACCAGACCTGAAACCTGTCCACTAAGTAAAACATTCAAAAGATTATGTATGTGATTTCAGTAACACAATAAATAGAAAATTAAGATATTTCCCAGCCTGCATATCCTGGTCTTAACTATCCTCAAATGGACTCCATTCAAAATATGTTCATTTTAGGTAACGTCCAACAGATCTGAGAGTGACGTTGTATCATCTGCATTCCGTTTAGCCCATTGGGAACCTATTATTCATAACATTTTCTTCTTTTCTGATTAATTTATGGATTATTAATTATTTTACGGAACAAAGGTTATATTTAGCTGACACATACCATCTACCAAATGCATTCTTGTTAAGAAACAGCTAAACAGAGATTACTGGTCATTATAGGGGAAATGCCTATATTTAGCTAATCACACAAATAACATATAGTACATTTATTCACATTAAGGAGCAGCAGAATAGAGGTTGTTCTGTCTAACATTTAGCGGAGGGGATTTCACACAACTCCCGAGTCTTTGAAAATTTGCAGTCTTCCTGTCCTGTGAGTGTATTCAAGGCCTGTCCTGTGCAGGTGGGGTGTCGGGAATCGCCTCAGGAATAGCACTTGGTCGTCACCTACGTTCTGGACTTGCCAAGACCCCCCCCCCCCCCGTTAGCTGAAGCCAAACGTTTGGTTAATTTGTCGAGAATTCACGGGAAAATGGTCCACTGGTCTCATCGAACAAGACTCAATCGTAAGTTTCAGGTGTCTCTTTTTGAATGGATGCTTCCTTCAGCAAAGCTGGATTGAGGGCATCTGGCCCTCAGACAGACCAGCCCTTGCATGCATTAAAAAAGCCACGTTGCAATTATTATCAAAGCTGGTTGCCGTTTCCTTCCCTAATCAGATCAGCGAGATGGTTTATCGCAGGCTAATAAAAAGTCTGAATTCAGAATTATTGCTTCAATTCACACAATTCAACAGCCAGTCCTTTCTGCATGACCAAACATGTTGATGTTTATATAGGCCTGTGTGTACAATGAAAAACATATATGTACGCATAAAAACTGCAGAGGAGATACTTTAAATGTTTTCATAAAACAGGAGTCAGAAAACACGGAGAACTTATTTAATCTTTGAACATAATTTTGACATGTTTTGAATTACAGTGCCACCTAGTGATGTTTATGTAAAGTCTATATAACAAACACGAAATACAAATATTTAGCAAAAAAATATACACAGATTCATAAGTTAAACTTTCCCTACATAATGTATAGTTCAGTGACAGCAATCACCTTAAAGAGTTGCAAATTATTATCCTTAATAAGGATAAACAAATACATAAATCTTATTTAAAATTATATTAATTCATGATCAAAATACAGAATACAAATTATTGTATTACTGTAAATGTTTGTTATTCATTACACATAGACCATGTCCGGCGTTAAGATTTAATGCATATAAGTAAAAGACTAGCTTAGAGAAACATAAAAATTATCATTCCTAGACTGAAAAGTATTTATTGAATATTTTGTTAGAGAATTGTACATGAATAAGAAGATTCGTGGTTCTCATATGTTGTAAAAATAACAAGGATTAGAGGGAAAGAAACATGTTTTAATTACTTGAGGTTAGTGTGAAATCATGATCTTTAAATTTGGTTAGACTGTAGGAAAATTTTAATATAACTATATTAAAAGTATATGTTGTAGTAATTAATACTTATATATTGACAAAATCAGTGATTTTGCGGTCAAGTAAAGGAGTCCAGTCATGCTAAGTGAAGTGATATTAATAACGTACTACGCAAGCAATAGCGGAAGATCAACATAACAAATAAAGAATACTAAGTATTGTTTTAGTGATAGCCAACAACGTGGCCGGGGAGTGTAGAAATGTTATGGTAATCCATTTGCCTTAATCGGTCTAATGATCAGACAAACCCCAAGCAACGACATACCTCTGGCTGCACTGATTGTATTATTATTATTATTATTATTATTATTATTATTATTATTATTATTATTATAGGGTATCGGTGGGCTATAAGGGTCGTTTTGAAGAGATATTTAGGTCTGCGGCAGGATAGCCTTTACTGGGCTAAACATACAGCTAAAAGTCAAATGTTAGCGCCTATAGCAGCAATAATCATATGAGCATAATAAGCACCGCAAACACGGCCCTGAGCTCCGTAATTATGCATGTTAACACCGCAGACATAAAGTGTCTGATCAGATCTGAACTCCTGGCATGAATCAGCATTCCCACGATACAATGACATGGTGCGGTTTTAAACACAAATGGCCTGCAAGCGAGGAAATTTGTTTCTATAAAGACCCCCATTGAATTCTCTGGAGTGGGTGTTTTCCATGTGCGTTAATCCGTAAATATATATAAGACATCATGGATACCTGAGGTTATTTCTATAGACGATTCAGCATCAAGTACTATTTCTTAGTTCTATTATGGATAATTTTAGCTGGAAATGGCGAGAAACTGTAAGGTGCAGCATTTCACATCGATGAAAGGGCATTTTGAAAACGCCTCCATACTGTATAATATTTTTATGAACTGCGACCAGCCAACAAAATTCCCACGAAAACACCGCCGTGGGTGTGGAAAGAAGGACAATCACACCCCTGTGTTTCAGTCGGTGGGCCTGATTCTACAGCGCATTTCAAACCTTTAACCCGCCTAAAATTGTGACTTTTAGTTTTCTTTTATGGACCTTTATAGCTGCCGATGCTAACAATCTAGTTACCGGACATAAATGTACGGCATCGTCGAGATCAGGGAGTAATTCTCCCCGTTTTATCTGTATGGTCATGCGGGCGTAAAAGGGATCGAGCAAAGCATTTTAAGAGACAGTATCTGATCATAATGGCTAGTTCTGATAAATAAATTAAAGGCCCTTTACAATTCTACATGGGACGATTTATCATATTTAATGCAGTGTGAAACGGACCCCAACCGGCCTGTTATTTGACTTCTTAACAAGCCACTCTCTCTATAACTGTTACTGTGGAAACCAACTTCGCCATGATCTTTCATATACCTGCCAATCATCGGTCCTGTACAGCTTACATCGCTACGAGTAGGATCTGCTGTCCCCCTGCGATGCAAAACATTGAAACTGCAGCCCTGCATCTTCAGTGTAAGAGGCGCTCGTGTCATATGATCAGCCGACGGATGTTTTGCGTAGTTATTGCTGGAACTTGATTAAAACGTGGATGTTGCATGGATTGCATGCGTAAACAGCGACAACAGCAAAGATAAATATTACATACGATCAGATGCAACTCTGAAAGATCACCGGGGTCAGATACGAAATGATAATGTAAAACTGTAACTTAAATGGAGACGGATGTCAGTGGTTGGAAATGAATACCTAACTGTATGGTAGCGAGACCCTGCAACAAACGGGCAACGCTTTCATTTGAAGATCCAATTCATGTTACTCACAGCAATTGGTGACAGCAAAGCTGTTAGCCACTTCCAGATTGTCGATGTGGGGCGTCAGTCTAAACTCGGTTGTGGTGAACTGAACCATTCCTATTCGAAATGCACTATACTCCTGGTCGGCGCCCCTCGGAAACAGCCCCCCTGCGGAAGACAGACGGATCAAACATCACATCCATATGGCCGTACCTGCTATGCATAGTGTCAATATACTACACAGTCTATAATTAAAATCCGTAGTATCCAAAACCATGTTAAAATAATCACCTGTACGTCTTAATTTTTTTCAAGTTTTGATCTTATCAAGGATTTTCTGAAAAGATATCGCAATGGAGATTCGTTTACACATCGATTAGTAACGTGCAGTGAAAAAAAACCTGTTTATACCTACCGATCTGTACGCTGGGAGAGCCACCAAACGTCAGTCCCCATAATACGACAATTAGGCAAGCAAAAAAATGCATACTCTTCCGCATTTCCAGTGAGGAGACTGTGACCACATCCACCGAATATTCCCTGGGTATCAGCAATCGTCGTTTGTTTTTTTAAATTTTTTATATATATATATATTTTTTTTTACATCCTATTCATAATGAACGTGTATGGAGCAGTGGCGTCTTGCTGCTGGGTGACTGAGGCTGAATGAGCGCAGCTCCGGCTCCAGCGGAAGGGACGCTGCTGCGGATCTGTCTCACTGTTCCTTTGCGGCGCTGTCCCGCTGAATCGGTACTTACGCTCGCACGCAGGAGCACTACGGAGGCCGTTTCAGCATCACGGACGAGGGGGGAATGTCAATGAGGGCGTGAAGACGGCAATAGAGACGAGATCTCTTCATCAGACTAACAGGATCTGCCCGTTCGTTTAGCCCATGTTGGATTTCTATAATCCTTTCATAAGAACGCAAGAATTATTAGTTACAAGACAGAGATCCAAGTCCAAGTTTTATCAAACAATAGAGCGCACCCCAGGCTTTCAGAATTAAATTAGACTTATTGGGGGGGAATCGATATGTGTCAATATATCTATAAACTGTCCGTTTATATGCCAGCACAGATGCAGAGTGGTCGATTAAAACCAAGCATTTATTTCATGGGTGACTGAAAGAAAATTTATGGATAATAACCAAGGGCATACAAGACAGTTTAATATTGGAGGGGGTCAAAGCCAAAATATCTCATTAAACATGAAAACTTACCAATGCAAGCTATACCTTCTATGGAAATTTAGAATAAAATGCCTTAAAATAAAGGACAGAGTAATACGACACAGGTGCTTAAATGGTTTGGGTATAACCATGGCATGTACAGTGACCTGCAGTGAAAATATTGGTAAGATTATGTCTGAGCAGGAGACTGAATGATTGAAAGAAAGCAGATATAAAATGAGAGTATACGCTATGAAATAAAGTATCTAAACTTCCTTTGAAACTGTGGCAAAAGCCAGAAGGTGTCATGATCACACAGCTACAGAGACTTGTAGGACCATGGACAGGGGCTCGTGCAGAGAAAGAATAGACACTAACAATCCATTGTTGCTGGACGTTAGCATTTCGCTAAGCCGCATTGCCTCTGGGATCCCAAGGCTACTGGTCACGGAAAACCATCTGATTGCAAGACATAACTTTCATAAGATCCCCAGTGATGTGTTCACATTTCCTACTTAAACACAGTATGTCAAAACAATTTTACTTGGATAGCGTAATTACTGACACAATCCTTCTTTGCAATTATTTAGCTATTATACAAACCCCTGTCATTCAAGGAGTGCGTTGTTTTGGCAGACTCGCTATCGAAGCCATTATACATTCCAGAAAGCTTATACATCCATAGCCAGTTGTTCGTCAATCCCAGTTGAAGTGGGTCCTAATTCACTGCACGATACAATTCAAAGTTATTTAAATAGCATTCAAAACACAATATACCAATGAACCAGTTGGCATTCTTTTGAGAAGCGGTATGTATATGCAATTAGTCAGTGTGTACTGGCACAGAAGTGCATTCATTAATTTCAATATTATAGTTTATTTTTAAATTAAATAATTGCACGTTACTTTTCTATAGATATCGTCAAGCACTGCTAGAGACCACTCCTCTTGTGACGTGACCATGAAAATTGCTGGTTAATGTGCAGGAGAATAATCAGCAGAGAAACTGGGACTGGAGATAAGAGGCACCGCCAAAGGGTGTTGAATGTGAGATGGAATGGCTACAGGAAGCACGCAATGAAGGAGTGGAGCAGAAGGAATTGAGGTGAAGGAAAGTGAAATCCCTCCCATATTTGGCCATCTGGACGTGTGTGTGACTTTAAGGGGATTTTATTCATTGTCAATACATGCAACTCAACAATAATAATACTGTTTATCTGTGGTACCATTTGTCTGTCACCGCACCTGGGCAAAATAAATCACCATCATTATATCACCTCATCCCTGTCAAGAATTTATTTTCCCACCATTTCCCAGCTGCTCTGCAACAGATATCTTTGTGTTTTTTGAGAAAATGCCTTAACACACCTATCACGTTCAGTACCTCTTTGTTAGTGACCCCAATCCTGACAGCACTGAGCACATGAAAATGAGCTTAAGTACAATGGGCTGTAATTATGGCACCATGGCAGTATCCATACTTTTGTTGCCAGTCTGCTCTGAAATTTACATTGTGTTACTGAAGTTTACTTATTCATTTTTACAATAACTGGCTTTGTGACACAATAGTATATGTCAGCATTGAAACTGGATCTTACTTTACTAGGCATTCTAGATCCGCATGGGTGTGGTTGGGCGGCATGACCTACAAGTAAGCTATATACAGCTATGTATATGTCATATACAATGTTACTGCTTGCATTCTAATTGCTTCCATGGCAACCTATGATGTCACAGAACTGTCACTGCACAAGCGGTGTTTCTCTGCACTAAGAACGCAAAGGTCGTACTTGTGGTCTTGACAAGATTAGTTTTGCTAACTTGACTCCCAAGAACGAACTTGGGGCACAATGAATCAGGAGATTATTCTTGTTCGAAGAGGATGCAACCGATGTATCCTTGATATTTGAGGCGGTGCAAGAACAACATCTGGGAATTTTTACCGGCCTCTGTAATTCTGTTCTTAGTATTGGAACTGGTCTTCGGCGATGAAAGATGACATAAAACGGGTACAAGAGAACACAAATACGGTCAAGTATGCATATTGTGAAACACCTACGGTCAATAGAGAATGTTCCATTCTGTCCTTATTCTCTGCACAGCTTACGAAGAGAGCGATGCTTTTGTTCTCGGTCATGGAGTCATGGAGAATAAGATGGATAAAATCAAAGTTAAGGTCAAAATCAGCATCAAAATTAAGGTCAGAATAATGAGTGGAGGAGTCCAGGATGGGGGAGGATGATGGCGGAAAATATGATGAAATAACTCTGGACGATGTTGTCATGTCCATTAAAGAGACACTAGTTACAGAGGTAGAATGCATGGAGGCTGAAAGGGAGAGCAAGGGACTCCCGGGAGAGGAGAGGCAGGTACAGCGGAAGAGGCAGAATATGCCCACAACGGAAAGGTGGAGAACGGCTTTCAGAGGAGGCAAACGTTTGGAGGAGAGGGTGGAAGGAGGATGAACCTGAAAGGGATAAACTCCACCAGGGCTCTCTCATCTGAGACCCCGCCGCGGAAGGAATGGAGAGTCGCACTGGAAGAAATCAAGGACGGAGGAGAATTTTGAACTAGGGTCCGCTACAAGCCATGAGCTCCGTCACAAAGCTCTCCAGCATGACTCAGGGGGGAGCGTTTCCACTGGCAGTCCCAGTGCGACAGAAGGCCCAGGCGGGAGCCACAGCCCAGAGGCGAGTGGCAAACGCTGCCCCCTAGAGAGCAGGCAGGGAATAACACCAGGAGGCCTCGACTGGTTTATTTAGATCGAGTCCAGCAAGAAGACAGATCTCAGTACAACTGAAATCGAGGACAAACACAGAAGTTCCAAGAAGAGCAGCTGTGACATTCAATCTACAAACTCATGGGTTATGGCCACAGGAGGAAGGGTGCTGTGGTCGAGTCCATTACTACTTTCTGAAGATCAGAAATTATGCATCAGCAATATTTATTTACCAAAGCTCTCCGCAGGAAGTATGGTGAGGAAGACTCATATCCACATATCCATGTTTTATGTCTTTGACAAGCGTAATAATTTCCATGATCCTTTTGAGCCTCGAGATATATGAGCTTACGTGACAGAAAACACTCACTGATTAAGTTCAGCCAATGCCATAGTACAAGAACATAAATGCATGTTTGACTGAAGATACATAGTGAAATTTCAGCCAGTGGCAGTGGCAGAAACTTGATGTGGCACATTTGCTCTGTTCCTGCAACATTAGCATATCAGGTTCTGCCATTGCTGTCATTAAAAATAAGCTCCAGTCTTCACACTGACCATGATGCACAACCCAGTCAGTCCTTTCCAGCACCCCTTCACTGCACTCTGAGCTAATCACCGTTTTGGTTTATGTTTCGCCCCCCCCCACCAATCACACACCAAAATGGCCGTCTTTTTGTTTCAACTTCAGACCCTGAACCAAATCTTACAGATACATGCAAAGACTATCAGTAGACTTCTGTGTTCTCAGACAAAACATCTGCAGATCTTACAAAAGGCAGCTGTTTCAAAGCCAGAAATAAATCACAACCAAATGTTGCTCGTGCGTAGGATAACATCAATTCATCCTTTCAGTAACCATTTATTTAATGGGGGAGGTCACAGTCTGGACCCCCATTCTAGAATGCACCCGGTATGAGACAGACTGCCTTCAGGCCTGAGAATGATCTGTTCAGAACAAAACTGGGTCTTTCCTCTCAGCTGCCTGCTTTTTATCTTGACAGAAAATTCCGCAGAGATGATTGAAAAGATGATCTTGTCTCTGTAAACTTGAATCCCGGTCACGTCTTCAGTGGTCATCCTCCCTGTTACTCTTCTCTGAATGTTCACATTTCCAAGAGCTACTGTAAGGTCACTGTAACATTATTTCCAAGAGCATGAAATTGAAATCACTTCCGAGCAATGTATCGTTAATCCTGGACGTTAGTGCCCCACTCTGGTGATCTCTTTAAAGCACAACTGAATTTCACTGCTCTAGTGAACCTTGCTTAGAACTTAACTGAACTTCCATAGACGGACTCTTGGCCGCAACAAAAACAAAATCTCCAAGGTCTCTGTTTGCAGCCAACGCTCAACCATAGCACAGCACTTCGCAAACCCTTCTCCCTTCACGGTTTCTCTAGGACGATAAGCCTAAAATAATAGTACACAGAAAATAGCTCTCCCCAGTGCACAACAACACTGGCACTATTAGTTTATCACACATTGTTTATCTGAGCACTGCAGAACCCAAATAAACTATCACCATGAACACTGCCAATGTAGCTGTGGAATCAGTGGGGCTGTGAGAATGTTCATTTACAAATAAGTACTTTACTAATGCATGAGCAAAAAAAAAAAAAAAAAACAACACTATTTAGTGTTACTATTAATGTCGCACAATGTTACGTGTTAGAACCCGGGACACGGAGCAGGCACCATTTTGGGAGTGGGCCGTGGTGACGTTTGTGCTCTCACATGCTAGACAGAACCCATGGTGGATGTTAGCTAGCTTCACCATGGTCTCGTGGCTAGCATCTCCCGCAACATCACTACACCTCAGGATAGGACCTAAAAAAACATAGCAGAGGAGGGCCTTCACAGAGCACCTCGGGGAAACACTCTGCAGGAAACACTCTTTACTTAGTTACTACGTGTAATTCTCTGCACCTTGACTGAATTGGAAAAGTAACAAAGTACAACAGAAGGCCATTGCAAAGATTCCCTCTCGGGGAGTAATTAAGAAACGCACAGCAAAGAACAGCTGGGATATTTGTGCGCGACGGAGTGTTTCTGAAAGCTGTTCCAAAAATTATCCAATTTGATTACTATAAGAACATATACGTTGTAAAACTACTCCCATGGAACCCAGAAATGGTCGCCGTTGTGATAAGGGTTGGTTCTGCTCGGACCACCGGTGAAAATAAGGCAAATAAGGCACTAAGGCAACCAAACTCACTTCTATTTCCTGACTTTAGAGATGATGTTCGAATCCTCCAAGCATGCATGTTTCGCTCATTCTAGTCAATGATATTTTCTGGCCAATAGCCATATGGCTCATTTGCATAATTCCCATGATACCTATCAATTTGGTGCCCCACTCACAATGTACACGTGCTTTCATGTGGAGCCTCGGAACCACCGGAGAAATTAAATTTCGCTGCCCGGTTCTGTGAAATGCAGTCTATTCACGCTTCTCTTTGATGGCCTCATGAAAATGTATCTCCTTTAGACATCGTCCATGGACATACAAAATACAATATACGACCCGTGTGCGACACGAATACCTGCCGGCAGGTAGAAAACTATATATGGCTATATATAAAAGATGCTAAAAATTGTACTGCCCATTGGGTCAAAAAAAAAGCCGTAATATGCATGGCATGTGACACAAAATGTAGCACAGAGAAGGAGAAATATGTCAACGGAGCAGTGCACCCCCCAGGACTGCGTTTTTGTACTGTCTCTCCACTTAGCGCCAGGGTCAAACGAGCAGGCCTGCGCAGGGTGTATCCACGGATGACAGAACGGGAAACAGAAAGCGCAAACGGCACTCCCACATTCTTTCAATTATGTCGTCTTTATTGCCTCGAAGGGACGCGGCTCTCCCCCCTCACCTATAAAGGTGACACATTCCTTGCATCCGCTCGGATGGGTCGCCGTTTTATTGCGGTGAATTGCCATCTGTTGCCCCAGGGTGAACCGCTGCCATTTCAGTAGCCGAAATATCGACCATCAATTAATAAATAAACCATCGCATCTTTCTAAAAAGTATTCATACATCTTGTATCATTTGCGTATTTACGCGTAGATGAATTATACATTCATAGTTATATATATGCATACAAATATACATTTTTAAACGTGCATTTGCTTTAAAGTGCTATTAACTTGGATACAGAGTTTGTAACGTGGCTACAGTCTCTTCCACACCTTCTGACGCGGAGGAACATACACTGTATGCCGGGAGCAGTCACCGGCATTCCGGAACGCACACGCCACGTTAGGCTCAGAGCGCACGCGAAGCATCGTCGAGCCATCTACCCAATCTAAAAGCAAAGCGCTTTCTCTTATAACTGATTATGCTTTTTTTTTTGCCTGTTTATTTTAATCCCCCTACCCTAGAAGCTCCAGCTATAAAATAAGCTACTATCCGGCGTTTATTGCTAAACGCACGTTAAAGATGCAACAGATGAAAACAAACAACACCGCAGGGCTAGCGCAAAGTGCATGGAGGTTCTCGCAGGTAGCTATATTCCTCACAAGGACGTCACAAGTAGACAGACCAATATATGACATTAAAGAATAGGAAGGAGAAGGGGAAGAGAGCCCGAGCGTAAAGGTCGACCCGCTTGGCTGCAGACGGGATGATCGGTTTCGGAGGAGGCGGCTTCTTGTTGTTTTTGGCCTGCGATTTGCCGACACCGTCCACTTCTATAGGCTTTCCGTAGCAGTCGAAATTGGAGAGTTCGAAATCTCGGGGCAGCGAGCCCACTATGCTGAAGTCGTTGGACCGCAGGTCGGACTTGGAGGTGCACACCTTCTTGCACCTGGTCTCCACCACCTGTCAAACGTAGGGCAATGGGTCAGAGCGGACGGAAGCTTTCTTCTTCATCCGTAAGCATGAAGAAAAGCTCCGGAATCTTATGGCCTGTAACTGGGCTGCCAGAACTGAGCAGATATCACTTAATAGATTAACAGCGAGCGTAAAAATAGATGTGTTTAACGCTGTATTAGCAGAGAACAATAGCCGGGACAAAAAGGACAATGTCACATGCCTTTGTGTTGATCTTCGATAAGCGTGTTTACCATATTTATCTATCCATCCATCTACCGTTTATCCATCCATCTATTCATCCATCCATCATCCTGTTTATCCATCCATCCAGTTTATCCATTCATCTATCCATCTATTGTCCCTACTTATCCATCTATCCATCTACCGTTTATCCATCCATCCATTCATCCATCTGTCCATCCATCCATCTACCCTGTTTATGCATCCATCCATCTGTCCACCCATCATCCTGTTTATCCATCCATTCATCCTGTTTATATCTATCCATCCATCCTGCTTATTCATCCATCCATCAATCCATCCATCCTCCACTCATCCATCCATCCACCCTATTTATCCAGTTACAGGGCTGTGGTCAGCCTGAAGCCAGTACCAGGCAGCCAAGCAGCACACTGTATAATGTACAGACCTACCCCAAAAACCTCCAGCATCCAGGCCCACTCACCTGGAGGGCGTTGGCATGCATGGGTGTCCCTCCCGTGCCGTTGACCGTGTTCTTGGCCGGGGTCTTGCCCTCTGCTTTCTCCTTGCTGGCCAGCTTGGCCTTCTCGGCCTCGATGCGTTTGGGGCTGTTGAGCATGACCTGCACCACGGCGTACTCCACCAGCGAGGAGAAGCCGAAGAGCAGGCAGGCAATGAGCCAGATGTCGATGGCCTTGACGTAGGACACTTTGGGCAGCTCGGCGGCCAGAGCCGTGCATTCAGAGGACAGCGACAGCACTGATAGGATACCTGCAGGGACGGTGGCCAGAAAAGGGGCAATCACACAGACAGGAAGCACTCTGGAGCAGTACACTGGAGCAGTACACTGGAGCAGTATACTGGAGCAGTACATTGGAGCAGTACACCGGAGCAGTACAGTGGAGCAGTACA
>JABFEB020000082.1:2554239-2567276 GCA_019775895.2 Stomatorhinus ivindoensis | reverse complement strand
ATCCATCCATCCATCCATCCAATTTCTTATCTAGTACAGAGTCAAACAGAGTCTAGAGGCCATCTTAGTCAGCATAAATCCTAAGGTAGGGGGCAGTCTGGATGGGATGCCAGTTGAAAATCCTTCCATCTCCCAAGTCCACCATGAACTGAGTTATGAAGAAGGCTGGAGTCCTTGCCAGGCAGCTTAGGACACAAGGCAGGGGTCACCCAGGACCCAATGCCAGCTGGAAAAAATCCTTTCAAATCATTTTAGTATTATACTTAAAAAGATGGGAAGCACTGAACAGACTTTCTCAAATATCCCTTTGTTGTTGAAAATCCCCCTCTCGTGTAGCAATCTTAACCTCCACAGAGTCCTACAGAAAACCATTCGAGCCAAATCTGTCTCACAGGTGACTTTTCTAAATGCTTTTGATTGGTCGACACATGCCGGCTCAGTCTTATTAAACAGAGCATCACTCTGCCAGCAGCGCACAGCTTGTTTCCAAGGCACTGTGCTCCAGCATCGATATCTCAGGCTTCAACAAAAGGCATTTTAAAAGCCAAACATCAATTATATTTTACATTTCTGTGTTCAAGGTCCTCCATACCTTGAAAGTTGGGCCGAATTCTGGGATCGTAAGTGACCAGCAACCGGTTTAAGATGTTGCTCGTGGAATTTCCTGGAACTCTGGCGATGTCCTCTGGTGATAGTTGTCTATGAAAATGACACATTAAAAAACTCTCTCAATCAAGCTATGCTGGACATAAGGGACAGGCACAATTCCAATGAAATAAATGCTAATTCACCTTCTAAAGAATTAGTAATCTAACTTCCAGCACAGTTAAATGTTAGAGTTTGTGTTTTTTTTTCCAATTAAGGCATATAAAGGAAAGAAAAAGTGCCTTATCCAGTCATCAACTAAAGAAGAATATTAATAATATAAGAAAATTAAGGAGCATGCACTGATTACGGTGCATTACTGCACCAACCACACGACGAAAGACCTCAGGGATGAGACTCGAGGGCAGCCGTGCAGTGTGTGATACCTCAGCACCACACTAGTCCAAAAGGACCAGTGTGAGTTTTTTCCCGGTAGCTGGAAAATCCTGCCACCAACCCCAAAGTTATTCCCTGTAAGTGGGAGGACCTGTCCATAGGGCTGGATGTCCAGTAACATCATACCCAGGATGAAGCAATTGCAGGTTAAGGGCCTTGCTCAAGAGCCAAATGGAATAGGACCACTCTAGGCATTCATGGGATTCGAACCAGCGACCTTCCGGTTGCTGACACAGAGCCCTAGCCTCAGAGTCACCACTCTGCCATAATAATATAGGGTACACCAGAAAAAACATGCCAATAAGCATTTATATATCTAAATTGCTAAGTCTGGGGAAATATGACACTTCACATATCAAACTCATTCCTACTAAGACCGACTGTATATGCTGTCTATTGATATCCTTTGTATTTTCGCCTTCAATGAACAATCTTGAACCCATCATGAAAACAGGGCATGAAGGATTATAAAAAGGATCTAACATCTCCGTGAAAACGCAGCTCGCCGCGCATTCTAGCGCCATGACGGCGTTGGCTCTCCGCCCGCCTCCCGCACACTTACGAGGGACAGATCACCTGCTTCCCCTTCTTCCCCTTCTTGGTGGCTTTCTCCTTGGCGGAACCTGCTGCCACCCACAGGGAGGAGACCAGCAGCAGCAGTCCCAGTCTCACCAGCCACATCTCGGGCTGCATTCTCTCCCCGAACAGCTATTCGAGACGGAGGTACAGATATCACAGCTACGCGTGTCAGACTCCACCCGCCTTGACTTCACCCCAAACGTTCACTTTTCCATATCTGACCACCGTCTTTTATTACAGCAGTTCCTACCACAGTTTGAAAATTTCTAGAACAGACAGCCTTAAACTCTTAAAACTCAGAATCAAGTCCCCTAATGCACATTAATAATATACCTCCACGAACATTTGCCTTCAAACTCTTCCAACACACTGCCATTGGTTTCTCTTTCCTTAACAATCGACTCATTGCACTGCATCTCTTCTAGAACCTTTCAAGCAGTCTGTTACTGCATCATCTGAGATCTTTCCTCCTGATTCCAGGGTGTTTTCATGCACATACGTGTCACCTGCGTCCCCTGCTAGACCCAGATGTTCTTCATTTGATATCATCCAACCAGAATCTACCCAGCAATATCCACCCTTCTACAGTATCTCCTCAGCGGAACAGACTATGATTTATAACAGCAGCTACTGAACATGTCTCCTGCCTGTCAATGCTCATATATGCTTTCCAGCCTTCATGCATTCTGAGTGACAATACTTCATTTTTTTAATTAGCTGAAATAGGGCATTCTTCTCACCTGACTAAGAGGATAATTAAAATTTAGTTGTCATACCCCAGGATAGGACCAAGAGTATAGGCTGGAGTCCATCAAGCCAAAGTTTGAGGTGAAGTCACAGGATACATACCATTTTAGACACTGAAATGTCTGATACTGTTAATTTACGGTTTATTCAAAGATGTTCAGTGACCACTCTTTGTCCTGATTTTTGAACACATTCATGATCTTTCACATGTGGTTATTTTTAGATTCTAGAAATAAATTGAATAATCATATTCATTTATCATGTTTTCCGCCACACCTCTGCTGTTATTTTGTTTCCTTCATATCCTAAAAGCTGTGATACTTCCCGGGTTACAGGTTCTCTCACAAACAAGTTACTACATTGTATAGACCTGGCGAAAAAAAACAAAAAACAGTTCTGTAAAACTGCAGCAAATTTTCGAAGGACATTCGATCACACATGAAACCTAAGTACGCAGCCTTTCCCGCCTAACCCTGGTATGCAAAATTAGGTGCAATTAAGTGCATTTCATGGTTGGCACGTTAGACATTATGTAGATACCCAAGCGCTGCAAGCACATCCCACAGATTACACACCGGCCCTTTATAAACTACCTTTTGCGATTCGAGATAAGTGCCGCATCGGTATCTTATGCAGCGAAGAACGGTAAACCAAGAAAACCACGTCAGCCATATGTCTGAACGAGACACAATTTAATTTAAGCCATTTTTTCAAAAATGGACAACTACAGTAAATAGAATCTATAACGATTTTTATGTGGGGCTTGTGAAGGCATGCAAATATACATTTTATTTCCATTGTATTAGCTTACGGGGTGTCCAACGACATTTTTGGATAGCATTTATAACAAATAATACCCAATGTAGCAGTATTTCAGAAGTAAATCGATAAGAAAATATTAATAGGTTGTGAAACTTCCAGTTCGTATTGCCAATGCTAAACTCTGCCCCTTGCTTCTCGTTTAACTGTATGCTAGTAAATTAAGATATTTGCTTTGCAACTGATGGTTTTGGTAGAAACAAGATGAAACTCGTGGTGTAAGTGAAGCATTGAGTAAACTCCGGTATGCATTTCCTGTGTATGACCACCAAACGCATGCACCGTTATACCTATGATCGTTAGCACTTAACGCTGGTCAACACTATTTCACTTACAGATAATGGAGAGAAGAGGACTGTAAATCCAATTTAACACAAGCGAAAAACGCAGCTATAGATGATGCGATGTAGACATACATAATGCGGCACACCACCGAAGGGATAATGAACTCTACAGAGTGCTAATAACTTATATTACTTACCAGGATATTGCGATGATCTCCAAACGATCTTTCTCTGCAAAATTAATGGCAAAGGATGCAACACCACCGATTGCCCGGGCAGGAGATCACCATTAAAAGTAATCGAGCGCTTCCTGTTTCCTTACGCAGCTATGTATGACAAGTACAAAACGGGAAATTAGAGTTTTAACTTCCGATGGACCATATTATCATCTATCAGTCGGTCCCTTTCGATTCCCATATACCCCCTCCCCTCCCGTCCGTATTATATCTCGGCTGGCCTTCAGGATGACCAAGATGGAGCACGAGTCTCTGCACCTGCTCCGGCGCATGCGCAGGAACCTCAACTCTGCAAAAAGCGCCGCATCAGCACCGCTCCAAGATGTGGAATCACAGCTACCGCGCGAAGATTGCGCAGCGCCAGCATCTTTCTGCGCACGTGTGATCCTCCAATTAATTATCATCGACGTCACGCATATATAGTTGATATATATAGCTGATAGCCACAACATAATAAGGCTAAAATAATACATAAGGACAAGAGTTAATTCAACATACAATTGAATTAAATGTGCATTTACATGACAGACATCCTTGAGTCTTTCTGCAGAAGAGTTTCTCTGTCTATTGTAGGAAGAACCTCCAGAGATTCTTGTATTTTTCTTAATATTTGCATCTCAACCTGAAATGTTAGCTGGCTAACCTGTATGATTGGAAACAGGACAAAATTGACTGGCTAGTTGTTATGGTAGCATTGCTGGAGGCCCTTTGACCATATCAGCACAAAAGACACTATAAGAAGAAGTATTTCAGAATGGAAATAAGTGCGTGAACTTAGCCTTAGCAAGACTGCTGTCACACATAGTGATGTTGCCCATATAGTTTACTGCAATTTTGAACGCTTATTCAAACAAAATGTTCACTGTTACACTTCAGGGTCAATGTGACAGAAGGGAATAGAATGGAAGGATGTACACCAGAGAGCCGAAAGGCTGATCTTAATGTCACATAAGCATACAGGCAAATTTCAGAGAGCAGCAGAAATCTGAGCAAGGAAATACAAACACAGAGCTTAAAAGCACATTAACGGACACATGCAGTCTTTCCGATCGCTCAGATGTGGCTTAACAAGAGATGTCTTTTGTCAAACACAGCAACTGAGTGTTTTAATGAAAGCGAATGCATTCTGGATATGAGGCCTGAGCTTTGTGAGATTTACATGTCCACAGTAAACGTACAAGAAAAGGTGGATTCAATAATACAGCTTTTATTTGCTGAGAGTAGCACTGAAATGCTGGCCTCTTCTTGTGTTCTCCACCTGAGACTTTATGGGAGGAGTACAAAGACACACCATGCCTGAAACATTACACTTCTTTTCCTTCAATGCTGTAAAATACAAATTGCATATCCTAAACCACATTACACTGATTAGCATAACCAGTACATTTGATTAAACAAATCTTTTTACATTTCTGAAATAGTAACTGCTGAAACATACATTACTCTGGAATAAAGGAATGAATCATGCTGCTTTATAACAAACCTGTGATGTTCAGAATATCCATTTAAAAAATAAAAACAATATTTTGATTGCATACATAGGGAATGCTTCAAGCAAACCCTTTATTAATCAAATCTCACTGTTTTGATAAAATTCTCTTCAATGACCACAACACTGACCCAATATACCACCCTATAGCGGTTAAATTACAGACCTGAACACATTCCCCCCTAAATGTTGTGGAACATCCCTGAGCCAGAAAAACAGGCATGTCTACAAAATAATAGAGCCTAACAAGGCTGGGACAATGCAGCAGTCAGCACAAAGCCCCAATATTAACTCATTAAGACGCCTTTGTCACCTCATCACCAATGCAGAATACTGATGTTTCAAAAGAAAAAATGCAATTCTCTACGAATGAAAGAATTACAATAAGTCAGTTCCATTCATAATTTGCTTTCAGGAGAACACTTATTCAGTCTGCCTAAATGCCATAAATGATATGTTTGTCTGGGCCTATTGTTTATTGGGTACCAATAATTGTATTATTGAAAGCCAGTCTGTTTTGTTAATTTAAAACATATTGGTTCAAATATCTATGCAAAAAAATAAAACATAGCAGGGACTAGTGAGAAATGCAACAGCTCCATATGCATGTGAAGCTAACGTAAATCACATGTGCTCCTCTGACAGACAGGGATTACCAGAAAATCCGTGGAAACTGTAAACACGACAGGCTTGCTTGTGCTGACTGGACAGCTATGGACAGCCCTCGCACGCGACACATTAGTGCATAGCTATCCCCTTGCTTCGATGGGTGGTATCTAGCTATCATCCTGGAGGTAATCAGAAAGATTTGACATGCAGAGTGAAACACACGTGTTGAATTACGATAAATATGGCCTACAACTGAAACAAAAGAGGCATGTCTTATGGCGTTATCGCTATAATATTCTAACTTGGCTTTCCTAAAGGTAAACATACTGCAGTTTGAAAAAACTGAAAAGATCTTTTGAGACACAAATAGTTGTGTCTCTCCTGTGCATCTGCCAACCAAATCTCTTAAAGAGAACTAAAGACACGTGTGCATTTTTTAAGTTTCTGCAACCGCAAGCCTCCGGCTATCGTACAGTAGATGCCACGATGCTTCTTGCTCTCTCAGCACGCTAATCTGGAAGCAACTGGCAGAGCTCACGGTTCCAGTGCATACAGCTGGAGATAACTGGCGTCTAACACATCATACAGATGTTACGAAGGCATTTGAGTGTCACTACGCATTATGAGTGCTGGTTCAGCAACCTGCAACAATAGGAAAAAAGCTGCCATTTGTGCAAATAGCATTAGCTATATGGCTAACATTAAGCTAGCAGTTAATTAAGGGCTATCCTTACCCTTGTAAATTGCCCTCTTTTGCCAAAGGCAGAACTGGTTGAAGAGACCACCAGGTGTCTCTAGCTCGTAAGCAAAAGTTTACCGTTCTGGAACCTTGTAACACGAGGATATACATCATCATGAATCATGGCTGTACGCCTCCCTCAGATATCATTACAACAATCCCCCACAGAGCCTCTAAAAAGCCGCCTTAGAGCCCGCCTTTATCGGCATATTTATTCATTTTGGTACAAATCAGAGACGAGGCGATTCACAAATACCGCCAGGCCGTGCGGGGAACGAGAGGAGGCCATGGAGACAAAATACCAAAGCTATTCAGACAAAACCTTGAGGGAAAAAAAAGAGGGAATAGTAAGAAAATGTTTCTGCACCAGAGTGCAGACATCTGCTCTTTCCCGGCACAAAATGCAACCTGACACCTTCAGGCAGACAAAAGAACGGGACCTTGCACCAGATGCCGGCTTGACAATCCACTGATAAGTTGCACTAAATGCTTATACTCACTCGCTTTAACATTAAACGCACGTTTTGATCTCCCACGATTTTCCAACATCCCGTCTAGCGCCTTGGCTACGGTGCACACTCTGAGGTAGACTGCCTAGGTATTGCATCACGGACGAAGAATTGCAATCAAAAATCAGTAAGCACCCCTTCCCCCCTCTGTATAAGAGAGAAGGTGGTTTAAGGGAATATAAACCTGAAGAAGATTCTGTTCATGGGTAAAAAATAACAATGAGCACGTGAAAAGCGTTTCATGCGGTCATACCCTATGAGATAAATTGGAAACAGCAGGGAAGGATTATTCTCTCTTATGCGACATTAAGATCAGCCATCCCCATAACATGTGGTGCCCAAGTCAATCTTTCAGCATGGTGGATATTGCATCTTTCTACTGCTAATTTAAAGAAATGGCCCCCCTTGTGTTTTGTCTTCATTCATCTTAACTGAGGGCTTTTTCCTTTCACGCAATTCCTACTGCATCACGGTGCATCTCTTTCCAAGGCGGCGATATGGCGAGTTACAGCCTTAATTCACCGCGGACGCACAAACTCACGGCGGCGACGGTCGGGTCACGAGGCAAGGGGGCAGGCTCCCAGAACAGATGCCGCTGGACGGCAGGCGTCAACGGCCACGCCGCGCACCAACCGCGCTAAGCACGCTCAGCACGCCTCTGTCAGCGGGGTCACCGCGTCGCCTGATTTAAGCCACATTCCGCTGACAATTCCATAGGCTACGTGAGTAGCCCTCTGAGGCCAGTCACCCAAGTGCCAGAAGACTGAGATATTATCGCATACGTTCACCAGTATAACAGCTCATTAATCCATATGTCAGACCGCTTACTCAAGAAAGGGTGATGGGTGAGCCTGGAACCAATGTGGGACAGTGTAGCACATGGGACACCCGGGATGGGATGTCAGACCAGCAGAAGGGACATACCCACACGCATGAGCAATTTAGAGACAGCAGTGCATAGAAGCACGTTTGGACTGCAGGAGGAAATCAGAGTAGTTGCAGGAATCCACCATAAACGTGAGGAGAATGTACAAACACAGGGGCAGGCGATAGACCCTCAAACCCCGAAGGTGTCAGGCCACAACACTGATCCAATGTACCACCCTATAGCGGTTAAAATACAGACCCGACCACGTTCCCCCCTAAATGTTGTGAAACATCCCTGAGCCAGAAAAACAGGCATGTCTACAAAATAATAGAGCCTGACAAGGTTGGGACAATGCAGCAGTCAGCACAAAGCCCCAATATTAACTCATTAAGACGCCTTTGTCACCTCATCACCAATGCAGAATACTGATGTTTCAAAAGAAAAAATGCAATTCTCTACGAATGAAAGAATTACAATAAGTCAGTTCCATTCATAATTTGCTTTCAGGAGAACACTTATTCAGTCTGCCTAAATGCCATAAATGATATGTTTGTCTGCGCCTATTGTTTATTTTGTATCATTACCTATACCTAATAACGCACACTAGAAAGATTACCATTATAAGACTCTAAGGAGTTTGCCTCCACTGTGTTGCATACAGTTTTATAGAGAGATTACAATTACAATGTTATTACTTGCAATGTGAATACTGAATGTCTCGAAGGAGTAAAGCAGTAAAATGAATTATGATTATGAATCCTTAAAGCATCCGACGTGTTTCTTCATTAAAATCATCAGCAGGTCTGACTCCGAGTCAGCCGTTCGGATTCATTTTATATAGAATTGGTATTCCTACACACGGCTCTCTTTTTCAACATATACACATAATTTGTCCCCATGTTAAGTTATCCCATCAAAACCGACGTTTGTAAATGTCAGGATACCGCGTGGATAATGACAAGAGAATAACATGTTTAATTTTGGTAAAGCGCTTACAATAACTTGAATTTTATCACGTATATATTTAACGCGTGTAACGAAAGAGCGCGTCTTCGGTTACATTACGGAGCAGGAGCGACTATTTACTTTGGGCGTCCCTGTGGGAGCTGGGGGGGGAGTTCCCTTGACTGGGAAGTTTGACTTTATGTACAGCACCTGTTGTGTCGCCAGTTGGCAGTCTGGGTCCACTCATGCTTCAGACGCCGCCAGCTTAGTACTGCCTCTCGATACATGGGATTAGACTTCACGCAGCATCGGGAGTCCGTTTTAACGGGATCGTCCGGGAAAAGTTGGGATTTTTAGAGAAGGACCCGCAGCACTGTACACGTCTCCGCTCGCAATGCAAGAATAATGGACGCGATCGAGTACTTTGGGGACGACTGATAGGATAAAGTGGCAGTGACTCGAAAACGAAGGACATGGACCATTATACTCCATGATAAAAGTGCAGGAAAGTTCATCACGATAATTGCACGTCTCAGGGTAACCCAGCAAATGCGGACGGTGCACAGTCTTTAGACTTGCTTGATGAACATTAAAACTTTTGCCGGAGTTTTAACAAAATAAGCAGGTGCTTTGCATCCCACGGAGCAGACTTGCGCGTCGGCGTGCAGCGATTCAACTTTTCTGGAGGGTCTGTGGGTGCATCAAATAGCCTAGCATGTAAAGTTTCTTTTTTCTCCTTTTACCGACGTGAAGGGCACTTTTTGATCCGATTATGTGGATACCAGTTTGTCCGCCGATGCTTTTAAATCGGGATAGCGGATCTCGCACCCAGCACAGATCGTGAATGGTGACAAAACACGTCCTGAGACGCCCGGCTCTGAAGTCCCATCCATAGGTCTCGCAGTTCACCGTCATCCAAATGATCCTGTTATTGTCGTTCCTCCTTGTGTCGTCTGCTCAGCGTCATGGATCGGGGGCTGAATCAAGTGTCGGCAACACGTTTCAACACTCCGGCTTGAAAGGGCTGAGCGGTAAGCCGGCATGCGGGCCTCTCCCCGTCACAAGTGTGTAACACTAACCTCGGGGGCTTCAAACGCCGCTTTCCCCCCTTCATCTGCTCCTTTACTTTAAAGGGTTTAAAGCGCAATGCTTTTCTTCCTGACGGACATTTCCCATGTGGTCAATTGAAATGAATGAACACCTTTTGTTCGGCGCACGCTGGATAAACCAGCGCAGGAAACGTAATGACTTTTTAACTTTTAAAGTGTAACCTCAAGTGAAGTATAGAGGCGGGGGGAAAACCTCATATCTCTTGAGATTTGGTTTCGGTGTAACTATTAAAGGAGCCTTTTCATGCGGGCGAACAGCCGCGGGCTGTGTAATTTGCGTACCTTCTGAACCCTCCCTGATTTATGCTTTGTTTCACTCGATTGGTCAAATACAAACTTTGGTTTAAATTGAGGGCCTGGTGATTTTTAAGCATTTTAAACTAAATAAAGCGATGTTTTATTAATGTTGCGTTTCAAACGATTCGTACGTTCCCTTTTTAGGGCTCGCTTACTAATTCTTCTGTTGGCGTGTGATGGTGTGAGAAAGTCCGTGTGACTTGCTTATGGCCTTAAAACATGGATTAGCTATTGATTAAATGATATTTAGTATTAATGTCTCCAAAGGGCCAACTAGTTGTGTTTAATGATTAATATAAGGTCAACTTCACTCAAAAATTGCAACTTGCGAAAGAAACGTGCATCAGTACATGCTGAACATTGTTTTATTTGTGGATTATTAAGCCTCGTAACACTTTTATATGTTTAATCTGTAATTGCATGCCCTTACCATGCCTTAACTCATCACATTTGGCTTGGATAACTTGCCTTGGCACTTAGTGCTGTCTGTATTTATTTACTTTTCCTTGACTGGCTCTATGATTCACCCAGTGCATAAATTTTACGTACTCTCTCCCTCTCCCATTTCAACTCTTTCAACTCTTGACCCTGCAGCAGCGGTTCATGTAGCCCCATTTAACTCCGTAAGGGTTCACGTTCACCCCTCAAGTTTAGCACCAGGCATGCTGACTCAGTTTGCAAGGCAGATGCTGGGCACCAGGACCAAGCCCTTTATTTAAGGCAACGTCACCCGATGCTGTCGCAATAAGGATCGCCCGTGCGGTGCAAGGAGCGCTTCTCAGTAAGACCACGTCTGCAGTGAGTATCTAATTGGATTTAGGAAGTCGACGCTGGGGACGAGTCTGCTAAAAGGTTTCACAGAGCAGCTGTTCCTTCGGGGAAGAGCAGTCGAAGAGTATCCTTTCAGAAGAGCAGCTCGATTTTTCCAGCTGATATCAAATGCCCGTAGGCCAGACAGTATTGATTGGTCCACGTGGTCTTGTGCCCAGATGCAGTGGACGTATAAGTTGCTTGTCGAGGACTGGGTTATTCGATGGCTATCCAGACCAGGCGTGTGCACCTGTAAGCCACACAAGTCTCCCTTTTTGCTAAACCGGCCCAGGTACGTCCCTGGCCCCATGTAACCCTGTCAGCTGTGATTGGTTTATGTCTCTTGTGCTGACAGTTCACAAGATTAAGGGACTAGCCAGCATCAGCTATGAGACGCACAAGGTTTTTTTGTGTGCTGGGGTGGCCTTATAATTGAAGGATAACCAAGGAAATTACGAGAGCCCCCGCCAAGTAAATTTTTTTTTTTTTTTTGAAAACTGAGATTTGTGCCTCAGTGTATAATTAAATTCTCTGAGTAGAAGTTCATTTTGGTTCAGCGGGAGGCTATCAGGAATGGAAATTCATTTATCTAATCGTAGGGTCGCAGGAACACGAACCGGCGAATGCTTTTGGGTGATGTCAGAGCAGATTTAATTTAAACCGGAACACACTTCACCGCATGCTTGCAGCCAGGAGGTGGAGACAAATTTGTGGTCCAATCACAGGTGGACCACATGCTTAATTGGTGAGTAATGTCCGAGATTCGGATAACAGATGTGGGATGTAGTCATTTTCATTTGGTCGTTTTGAGTGGGGGTAGGAGCCTTCGGTCTTTCCACTCTGTAACAAAGGGCAAAACAGCAGAGGTGATGAAAGGCGTTAATCAAACATGTCGTTAGCCATCCCATCCATGCGTACCGTAGCCCACCTGCTGTAAGGTGTTGCTGCACTAGTTTAGGGTTAGAGATTAGCAAAAAAAAAAAAACGCATAATGTTTTGCACATTAATGGAAAAGGATGCACTGCATTTTCACAGAATCGATGATTATTGTATTCATTATTACATCATTGCATCATTAATTACTGGGCCCTTTACCTCATTATCTAAGGACATGGTGCATGATTTTTGTACTGTGAGGTCTGTCTGGCACCGTACAGCCTTGCCTGTGAAAGGTAGGAGAATAACGGGACAGTCGCTGAACATGCTGATGCGATTCTTCGGTTCAGACTGAAGACGAGCAGGTGCCTCTTAGCACATAACCCAGAAAACAGATGGGGTGGGGCAGGAGTAGGAAGTAAACACGGCGTGACGAGGGAGAGGAGCCCGTTCATTAGCTGACCTCATTCGGCCCCTCTACAGTTGTGCTGGTGACAGAGCTAATTTCGGGTGTTGACTGTAAGAAAACGAGGCGGCGGTTGTTAATGTTGATTTTCGGCAGACGTGCAAGTTAATTCCATCATTCAGGCCGCTGTATCCGTGCCATATGAGGATGCAGGCCTTGCTCAAGAGTGATCTTGTCAGCATTGGGCCCTTGATCAAGGTCCTTAATCCTGGAAAATTGCTCCAGGGTGCCGAATCAATGACAGACCCTACACTAGGGGTCTTAAACTTAAATTACCTGGGGGCCTCTGGCTAGGAGATCTCTGCTTGAAGCAGGCCACGTCAGCTTTTCTTGAGCCGAAAGAGAGATGTGTGTGTGTGTGTGTGTGTGTGTGGATAGAATGACGTAATATGTTTTTTTTTTTTTTTATTCTCGGTGGCAAAGGGAAGATCAATCTGCGGACCACATTTAATAATGAATGAAACACATACCCTTCTGCTTTCACCCCAGGCTTTACTCTGCTGTGTGTCCCGTAGGGGAATAACCCCAGATGCTGAAAAACGAAGGATTTCCTACGTACCTGTACTTGCTCGAGTGGCAGATGAAGTTGCATTAATACAGTCCCATCTCAGTGG
>JABFEB020000082.1:2544075-2554139 GCA_019775895.2 Stomatorhinus ivindoensis | reverse complement strand
TTCGCTTTATTGATATCACGGTCAGTTTGTTTGTTTACTCGATTCATTCTCTGTTAAGCGATGGCCTCGTAATGACTGGAAAATAAGTAGAAAAAAAAAGTAAACTAAAATTAAACATCTAAAGAAGTTCTTTGGCAATGCAATGGAAATGTCAGCCTGTCTATGACGCTGTATCATTATGGGCTGTTTGCTTTATAGCAGTGAGGTAAACTGCACGACATATGACTGAATCGGGTTTGTGCAGTTTACCACTTGAGAACGGCTTGTCATATGGGACATTTTGTAAAGGAAGAAAATCTAGATGGTGGGGGAGGAGGCATATTTTTAAATGTCCATAAAACGGCGCTTTTAGATGAATCTGAGAAGTGTGCTTTTGGGGGAGGGGAGACGAGTCCAGTTACACCCGTCACAGCGTGAGCCACTGGACTCACCGGCCTTTCAGCTCGTGTCGGAGACAGTGTCACGTGTCTGGCTTTCACAGACGCCACAGCTTGCCTGGAGTTTATCATCCGCTGGGCTGTGTGTGTGTGCGTGCGTGTGCATGTGTGTGTGTGTGCACACGTGTGTGCGCGTGGGGGGGGGGGGGGGTATTGCAGGTTGCTGGTTCTGCCAGCGTTCACGCATCTCCTGTACAGTAACTAACTCACCAGGGAAGACGGCTCGTGCGGTCATCTGAGAAGATGGGTCTCTTTGCCACATTCCCCGTGACTCAGAAATGGACTCCGGGGTGCAACTCTGGATGGAGTTTCCAAAGTAAAACTTTGTGGGTTTGTGTGCCTTGCAGAATAACTGCATGCGAAGGGGATCAAAATTGTGCGCCTGATCCAGGAGTAGAAACTGAAACGAGCCGCGAACGGTAACATTATAATATCGCGTCGCTAATGCTCACTTTAGCATTTTAGCAACCAGATATTAGCGTGATATTGCACGGAGTAGGGGCTGACGTGGTGCGCAAACTGACATCATATCTCCCGCTACTAAAATGGTCCACCATTTTACTAATGGCCTCTTCAGTTACCCTTCCTCCTGCCCCCAAATATTAGGGTTAGTGAATTTCTCACAGAGCACTTGCCTGGAAATGAGGCACCCTCCTCAGCTGTTGTATATATTTTAATTACTGTAGGAACCATGGTGGTCTGCTGCCTTGACATGTTTGGTCTTTCTGCAACCCAAACAGTTCCCTATTACCCTTCTTTTAAGTTGCCAGGGTGATTGTAGTATATTTCGTAAAACTACCAATTGCGGCATACGCACATCCATGTGATACCACAAGGTTTTTTTTCATTTATAGCGCACTGAAAAGCCGTCAGCTACCGTACCTCCTTGCTCTGAGTTGCAGCTAAACAACTGTTATTAATCACTAGACCTTGTGTTAGTAGTTTGCACGTTGATTTCTTTTCTTTCTTCGTTACCAAAATGTACCTTCCGGTGAGATCAAAAATGACCATTATCTGGTAACCCTGTCATGGGTGCAGCAGTCTTTGCTAAACAGGTTTTTCCTTAACCTTTATTTCTATTTATTGATTTTTTTTACCCTCTCCGACGAATTATCTGCAAGATCAGCCAGGTATCAGTGATATACTGAATATACTCAACCAGTCCTGGACCTATTGGATCCACCAAGGTCTCTGTTTTCAGTGACATACTGTCGTGTGTGCGTGTTATAGGGTAGCCCCCAGTGAAAGCAACTCTTGCCTGACTGACACCCATAACGCGCTCACCACGTTCTTTATCACTAGCACAGACTCACTGTATACTTGCTCTAAAAGGCATGCATTAAACAAAAGTCCGGACACACCTACTGAAGATCATATGTTTTTCAACAAGATAACAACACTTGCCACACCTTGATAAGTATTATCCTTTGAACGAGGAATGAGATGGAGTGCTGTGACAGGTGACCTGGCCCTCACAATCCCCCTGACCCGAATCCTTTATGGCTGGCCTGAGATAAGTTGGATCGAAGAGTAAGAGCAAGGTAGCCCAGTTGTGCCCAGAACTTGTGGAAACTCCTTCAGGACTGTTGGAGAAGCATTCCAGGTGGCGACATCTGGAAGCTGGTTGAAAGAATGCCAAGAGTCTGCAATGATGTCATCAAAGCAGAAGGGGGTAATTTTGAGGAGTCTGAAATGAAAAAAATTTTTGAGATGTTGAACTCTTGGATGTAGCAGTACTTGCTGTGTTACTTCATTGCCTCGAGGCTTTTTACTATAAAATGAACAGCATAGCTAAAATAGAGACAAATGTGTTAAAAGCAGGTGTGTCCAGACTTTTGACTGGTTCTGTATTTATCTTAGTGGTATCTCAGTAAGGAAAGGTTGATTCAATACTACCCTTGATTTTGAGCAACTCTGTATATAGTGATTCCAAGTAATAATAGTGTAATTTGATCAATGATACTGTGGTTGGTGCATCGGGAGCAGAAATGGCACAGAAACCCAATGGTTAACACAGTGTCCCTGGATGTGCTGCTTAACACTAGAACGGTACCATAAGACACATCACATATGCAGTGAATATTCAGCTGTATAGAGGGGTTGAAGTAAATTGCTAGGGAACTTACTTGAGATAAAGTTATTTGAAAGTAAATAATTGGTTTCTTTTCAGACACTGGGTGAGTTCTTGGAGGGTGAGTATTCAGCATGAAGAGGAGTAGCTTGGATTATCAAATTGAACCCTCAGGTCATTATTGAGATAAGCACACTAATATGAAGCATTCTGTGGGGGTAGGGCCAAGCCCCTGCAGAGTTGAAAGGCTTACCTAAATGGGGGGGGGGCACTATTCCTCAGTGTTTCCAAAAAAGTTTCGCACAACACACACAAACCCAGACCACTGAGTGATGTGATCTGATCCGTTACTCAATGGAAACATCAATAATGTAACCAGGATATCTCATAAGGGGCGCGTAAATTGTCCAAAATCTGCCAAGGAGCTGTCAAGGTAAGGGACTTCCCCAAAAAGAGACCCAATAATACAATAAACACATTGAGGCAAAGCACCTGATTTACATTGCTTGGAACAGAGCAGCTCTTTGAGCCTGGGCGGCTAACGCTAACATTGGCATTGACAGCACGCTGAGGGACGTCTCAGCTTGATCTGTCTGGGGTGTGCTGCCTTTCTGCCCTTGGACATCATTTAGCATCATACTATCAGCATGAGCTGCGAAAGGAGTTCAGTTAAAATCCAGTATAAAATATATTCTATATTATTTCAAATTTGTAGTGCATTATCCAAAATTAATGGCATTAATAAATTAGCATGCTTTACCAAATGAAGACAAGTTTGAATGTGTACCCTTTGATACTGTGTAAACTGGTGTCTTCAAACACGCTTATAATCATCTGCACAGGGCCAGTTAACCGTAGATGTGGTCTCTTTTTTTGAGGGGGGGGTTCAGAAAGTTAGCTAAAGAGTTAGATTTCTGGTTTGGAAATGTACTGACCTTGGTTTCATTCTGGGGTTGGTAGCCCTACATTGCACAGCTGATTTCATCACACTTTGTCAGTGAAATGTCTTAAAGCAGGCCACTTCTCATAGTTATTCTTTTATATGCTGAGTAATGTCTGCAGTTTGACTTTTTTTTTTTTTTTTTTACTTTTTAACCTCAGGAGCAGAACACTTAAAAATATGAAATGCTCTATGTTAATCTCAGCAGCTCACTTTGCTTTTACGCAATATATGGTACAAACCAAAAGTCCGGACAAACCTACTGAAAATAACGATCCTATGCACTTCTCAAGGTCATGCCGTCACCTTGTAAACAAGGAAAGAGATTCAGTGTTGTGACCTGGTCCCCCCCCCCCCACTCCCCTCCGACCTAAACCCTACAGAGCTGCTTTGGGATGAATTGGATTGAAGAGTAAGAGCAAGGCAGCCAACTTGCGCCCAGAATGTGTGGAAACTCCTTCAGGCCTGTTGGAGAAGCATTACAGGTGGCAACATCTAGAACCTAGTTCAAAGAAGGCCAAGAGCCTGTAGTGCTGTCATCAAACCAAAGGAGGACTGTTGAAGAGGCTAAAATTTGAGAAAATTTTGAGATGCTGAACACTTCTCTTGGGCATTTCAATTTTTGATATATATTATTTCATTGCCTCAAGGCCTTTTACTATAAGGTGAATAACAGTAGCTACAATACTGACAAATTCATTAAAAGCAGGTGTGTCTAGATTTTTGAATGGTACTGTGTGCAGGGTTTGATACAGACATTTTGACACGGCATTCAGTATCTGTCTGCTTTTTGAGTATCAATCTATCTGAAAATAATCTAAAATGCTGCATAATACTTCACTGTTGATTTTTTTTGGGGCTTTAGATAAACTGGCCATTGTAGAGAGCTGATGTTGTTCTATATCAGCTTGGTTCTGTTTGCTAATTCCAGAGAATCAATGCGGGAACCAATCAGTGTCGCGGTGATTATGACTTAATTGATGATAATGATCCAGGACTCACTAGTACTGTGAATAAATCATTCACCTCTTATCTCACAGGTGACTGACCGATCACCCGATCGTTGCAGCTGAGGGTGCCACAGCCACATCCAAAGGTGTTTGCAAAAATATCGATCAAAATAGTAAAAACACACAAGCCAGCCTGTGAACCGTCTCCACGGTGCTGACATATGACATCACATCTGCGGCCGACTGTTTGTTTTTCCTGTGGTGGCGGCGAAAGAAGGCAAACATATGATTCGCACTGGCGATGTGTGACTACAGGCCGGCTGCTAAACTCACCTTCCCTTCTGTGGGCGTGGACCGTCCACTTGATCTTCACGTTTGCTTTTCGTAAGATCAACTGGACAGGGTATAATAAAAGTAACTTGTGGCTTCAGGTTTTCCACAGAAACATCCACGCTTGTTTATTAAAGTCCGTGCAGCTGTTAGAAACTCCTGCTTCCGACTCAGAGTTTCTATTTAAATGGAAGCTCAGTTGTCTGCGACCCTATTAAGAGAGACCTCCTCTTGGGTATCTGCGTTTTGCATTTACTTTTGTTGTTTTCTTTTGGAATTGCAGGTTTAAATGTGCAGCTATATTTATCAGCCATGAGTTACTATGTCTAAACACAACCTTTCTGAGCTGTATAGTGGAAAATTTAACCCTTTGGCTGAACATTTCAGATCTTTTCGCTGTGATGTCAAGGTAATGGAGCAAGAGTTTAGTTTTATATCCAGCTGCAAAGATTTAAATTATTTTCAAGAAGATCTGTGTATCGGATAACCTGGACAGGGTTAGGGACAGGTAGACGTTTTAGTTGAAAAGGTTTTACATTAATGAAGAAATATACCGTATCAGTCAAAGGTCTGGACACACCTACTGAAAATCATTGGTTCTTCAACCAGGTAACAGCATTGTGAACACATTGAAGTTATGTACTGTAGTATTACCTTGTGAATAAGGAAAGAGATGGAGTGCTGTGACAGATGACCTGGCCCCCACAATCCCATGACCAAAACCCTACAGAGTAAGAGTAGGGTAGCCAACTTGTATCCAGAACTTGTGGAAACCCCTTCAGGACCGTTGAAGCATTCCAGGTGGCCACATCTGGAAGCTGGCTGAAAGAATGCCAAGAGACTGCAATGATGTCATCAAAGCAAAAGGGGTCTATTTTCAAGAGACAAAAATTTGAGAAAATGTAGAGTCGAACACCTTTCTTAGTCATTGCAATATTTGATATGTATTGCTTCGCTGCCTAGAGGATTGTAACAATAAATGAATAATGGAGTGAAAATAGACAGATGCCTTAAATGCAGATGCCTCCCCACTTCTCATTGGTACTACATGCAAATTAATGAGTTTTTCCGGCTTGGAGCAATGAAAATGGAACTGATGGTGTTTGCCTGCCCTGTTCCTGCAGGACATCAAAATGACTGAAATAGGAAGTGATAGAGACTCTTCTACAGCTAAGATGAGATCTGACATGAGGTTAGGTGACGTTCATGTCCTATTCGTGGTTGAACACCAGTGCTTAGAAACTTTCTTCAAGACATTGTGGACATCATTGGTTAGAAAAGGTCAACGTAACTTACCATAGTATAGCGAAGTAAACACCATCTTTTTTCTTTAGAAATGGAGAATATGAACTTTATATGAATATCACCTTATGCCAGAATTTCGAGACACTGTGCTGAGTGATTGTTGTGTTTATATTTAACACAAAAGCAACTTAATCTGCTGTTAAACTAAGGGAACAATATTTATAATTAAAGTATACTGGGCTAAAATTTAAGCGGTGGGTCACTATTTCAGATAAGTTATGGTACCTGGACAGAATTTAAGGTGAACTCTATTATTGTCTGTCTGTGTGTTTTGCATCTTGTAATCTGATATATTTCAGAAGGGATACTTCTGTTTCTTACCTTAGACAGGATTCAGTTTCTGTTCAGGTCGTTAAGAAACGCTGATTCACCTCAGTGATGCGTTTTAGTCTTCTGGGTGCATTTCGCCATCTGTTGGACCGTATATCCTTACACTGTATATAAGGTAAGCTGGGAAAGACAGGTCTCTGAAACGTAACCTAATCTTTCTGTTCAGAGAGCTCATTGAAGGACCAGAAAGCACCCCCGGGACATTTTGGGACATTTCAGGACACCCATGTCAAACAGCTTTGGGGTCCTGCTGCATGATGGGATTTATGTGACCTGATTAACCAACCCTTTTAACCAGTTTTCAGGTTTAAGCTTGAGTCTGGTTGATACTACAAGATTTAGATGCATCCTGAAAATGACACAATATTTCAATGACGAAGCTCGGTATAGGACCATTTGTCTTTATTAGAAAGTTTTTATAATTTTAAAAATTATTTTATTATTTTAGTCCTTAGTTTCCATTTTTGAAACATGTTCACATGTGGGATCTCTGCAGCGGAGCGCATGCTTCTCACGGTATTCTCGAAACCTGTGGCCCCCGCCTGAGTTGATCATAAGCACCATTGTGGTGTTCGGCATACTGGCATTTCCATGCAGATCAAAGCCCGCATTTCAGAAACACCCTCAGCCCCAATGCGCCCCCCCCATTCCACATTATGTGACATACCCCCTCTCCCATTACAACTCGGTCACCCTTCCGCCACACACATATCAATACCCCGTAAAGGAACGATCCGGAATCAGGATGGCCACGCAGCAAGTTGAAGAAGCGGCTCCGTTTCCATCCGTCGATTAGCCGTTTGTGTTTATCTGGCCAGACAGTACTGGCCACCTCTTCCTCCCCACTGCCCGTTTTAGATTCACGTCAGTATTTCTGTTGCTCACGTAAATAGCAGGTTCGCGAAGAGGGGCACCCCTTATAACTACAGGAGCCGAACTTTGCTCGTAAACAGGAAGTTCTGAAACCTGTCGCTGAATGGTAACAGTTGTCTAATGGTGCTCGGCAGCCAAGACCAGCGCTGGGCGCTAACATGTCCTGGCTTGCTCGTTCCATGTGGACCTTCCCTCTAAATGAACAGTGGATTTTAATACGGTATGTAGCAAAACCTCAGCACAGTGGGGTGACGGTGTGCTTTGTTGAAAGTCCCAGACCAAAATATTGAGCCATCTGAATTACGTTCAAGGCCCAACCGCTGAAACGTTTGGCACATTATCATAATCGACCCATATATATATATATATATATAGACACACACACACACAGTTACCATTTAAGTCCAAAGCTTGATCTTCCTTCCTTCTGGTCTCTTAGAAGTGGGCACTTTATTTTCATGCCATTTCTAAGAATCGGAAGATCACTGAGCAACTTGTTTAGAGCGTCGCGCTGAGGCAGGAAATGCAATACAGAGAAATTAACAATGAACAATAAGTGTGGAGGGATTTGGGAGATTAAATGTCAGACCCAAATGGCTTTCACCAGTGATTTCATAAATTAATTTATTTAAGGCATAAAAAGAACACGCGATACCCACCCCCTGAAAATGCTCAAAAGTGATATTATTCCTCTTCTGTTACAAGGTCAATTTCAGACCTTTTTTGTGTCTTATCCGAAACATAAACCGCACTAAACATATCAACTTAACATCCCCGTAAACAAAAGGTTTGTTTATGTAGTGCAATAAAACTGGTGTTTGAGATGGGAGGTAGGTAGGTCATCCTTCAGAGAAGGACCACAATAAAGGGAAAGCTTTTCTTGAATGTATTACAATAATATTATAGGGCTACTCAAGTTTCGCATTATAGATGAGGAATGAATGCAGTGATTCTCTATAAATGCCGAAAGCGCTGACAAGAGATGACCTCTGCACCTCGTCACAATTAACAGTGTAAGTTTTTTAACTTTTCTCAGCAATTGCGAATCGGTTGACTGTAATTACACACCTGCCACTGTTCTTTTCCTGGGCCTGCGTTCCATAAGAGAAACTATACTGAACAGAATATTTAAAGCCAGATAATAAAGCAAGATTTCCCCTTTATTCCCCCCCCCCACCAAAAAAAAAGATTTTGATGAGAGAGATGATGTAATGTATTCAGCAATGGTGCACAAGAAATCTTATATTGAAGGTACGTGTTGCGGTTATTACATCATAATGAATATAAGACCATTATTCTTAATGAATTTTATGGTTTCGGGTTAAACGTAATGGAGACGAGCATTTCCTTTCGTCTTTGCAGGAAAGCTGGAAAATTAATAGGTGGATTAAGATGTCGATTTTTCGTAGCAAATTGCACATTTTAGTTTGCTTCCGTTTTCTTTTTTTCGGGGACGTTTCCTCTTCAGAGGATTTCTCTTAAGGCTGGGTGAGATGCCAGCCCGCAAGAAATCTGTGGCCGCGGCACGTCAATCACTGCGGAAACCATACACCCCGCTTTTAAGATGCTGGAACTTTTAATCACTTTTAATAGCGGTACCTTGACCTCACCATGCGAACCGTCAGCCAGCCCAGCTAAGCCGGAACAGCACTGTAATTTACTCCCGCATTCCAGCTGACACCGATTAACAGATGTTACTACAAAGGCCACATATGTCCATGTAGCGTTTGGGCCCTGCAGCTGTGATGAAAAATGACTTGCATGAAATAATTGGTTTGTTTGTCTTACATCTGCAGGGCATCTATCCTTTGGAAGCTAGTCAGCGCCGGGTGCAGGTCACAGGCAGGGGTAGTCGCGCAGGTTCATGCCTTCATCCCGGGCACGAGGCGAATGTTGATCGCGGGACTGAGGCGACATGTCAGTCAGGGGCCGTCCGACGGGGAGAGCCGCGCCACCTTTGGGGAGGCCAGCGTCAGCAATAATTAGAGGTTTTCCGGAGTTGCTGTTGGAAGTGAGCCCCGGGTAACTTGTACAAATCTGTGACTGGAGATTAGCTGGAACACGACCGAACACGTTGAGAGAAAGCACTGTCTCTTAAATCACCTCTTAGCTATAATGCTAAAAAGCCTCTGTGCTGTGCTCTGTTACCATACTCGTGCCACTGTTTCATTTATTTATTACTATTTTGTTGTATGGCCTGTACTTTCATCTGTCTTAATTGTTTTTGTATTCCTAAAACAAATCCTTAGTTCAAAGGGGTTTCAAGAATAGTTTTTGAATTGTTATAAAAGCTCTTTGAACCTTCAGTTTCACTGCGGCTTTAAGTACCCGGACTTCTACTACCATCGTACGTGTCTGGGATGTCAAAGATTAGTGTTGAAATACTCTTCATCTTTTTTGTTTTAATTCACATTTGATCGGTTTAAAGGACAAGTCAGCTTCGTTGATCCAGGGAATCAGGAGTCAGAACTAATCCAATTATGCACGGCTTGTCTGTGGACAGTTTCTCTCTTGGTTCCGCGCACATGGTGCCGACTTTTCTCACAGTACGGTTTCCCTGGCCTGCCTTAACCCCCAGTTCAGTAATTTCCAAGGAATTTAAGCTATTCAGCAGAACGTCATCAACAGCCACAGAGGCAATGCATGTTAGGAACTTGTCTTCCCCTGTGTGGGGATCAGGGTCATTAAAAACAGTCATACTGATTATTTGTCTCTGTAAATGAAGGTTTGACTTACCAGCCAGACATATCCTCGGACTGCCACGTGCATGAAACTGTGATCAGCAGTCATACATGATTGGTCATTTGAAAGAGGATGTGATGTAGGTA
>JABFEB020000082.1:2501248-2520138 GCA_019775895.2 Stomatorhinus ivindoensis | reverse complement strand
GGGGGGGGGGGGGGGAACAAAAAATGGGTCAAGGCCTATTTAGAACTAGCAAAGTGAAGCGAAGGAAGGCAGGGAATTTGAATATGCTACATTTATGGAGACTTTGTCAATAGGGAAATATACTAGGGCGGAGCTACAGGGGCACTGGTTCCAGCTGAGAGCTGATTGGCCCCTGGTGCCGTTTCTCCCCTGTCACTTTCTGATTTGAAAAAATGCCATTGGCTAATCTTATGGTTGTCCCCTTTGTATGAATTGTGGCCCGTCTTACAACCCCACCTTAAGAAATCCTAGAATCGCTGCTGGTCGTCCATCCATGCTTCCCCGCATTCTCCCCCAGCAGTCCACTTCCTCAGTCCATCGGGGTGACCCAGTATAACCACCATCACCATAGTAACACGACAACAACCCTTGCCCCATCACTTTACCTCCTATGTGTTCGAAGTAGTTCTGCAAAAGTGGGTAAATATATGTCTGCAGTTATTTTGGCCATGCGTACAGTTACTGTAGATGTTTTAGAGAAATGTAGGTTAAACACCTTGCTTGACTGCACCATAGAAGAACCCCCCCCTGTGACTTAAACCAACAACCTTCAGAGTAGAGAAGTCACTCTCAATATTGTGATACCCATTTTTTAACTACTATAAACCATGATGCCTGGTCATTTACATTGGAAACTCCTGCACAAAGCTTCACCGAATCATCATCGCTACAATCCACAGGGTGATTGTTGCACACAAACCGCTGGCATATTTGCAATGTCTGATTCCAACCACCGGGTGTCAAGGAGGACAGGGAATGAATGAGTCATCTTTTACTGCCTTTTTATATCTGTAATAAACTTGTACTCTTACTGCAATAACAGGAGTCAGCAAACGTCTCTGTATCAATGTCATATACCTATAGAACAGGTTTTACTCTGTGCTGCTCTAGTACCCATGTATCTATATCGCCCTGGCTGCAAAGTGCAGCCTAACAGTCACTAGAGTGTAGCTCATCTGTGCTTGTCCATTTCCCACTGTGTTTTTCTCCCAAAAAAAATTACCATCCACCACAGCCAGATCAATGCTGTGAGGTACAGCCTGCTCCCCCAGTGGTTTCCTGGAACTGAACACATCAAGGCAACTTGAAGTGCTTCATTATCACAAATCAGCTGTTGTCTTTCATGGGGTGAACATTATGCAAATGAGTGGATGCTGCTGATTGGTCTGTGCTATATTTATGTATTTCATTTAAATAAACAGCAAAAACATTTCTAGCATTGTTTCATTGCGGAACCAGTGAGTCATTTATTCCCACCTAAGGCCCCAACTGCAGAGAAATCCAGTACAGAACTGGTTCAAGACTCAAATTTAGTAGCATATTTGCATTTTATGTCTCCATATAGAATTCCTTCGGAAACCTGGAATGGGATTATCGTTTGGGCAATGTTTCGTATCTGAATATCTTATCAAGTGAAAATTTATGTTTCCATTTAGAATCACTTTGAAAGCTTAGACTGGTGTTGTCATTCAGGCAACACTCTGCATCTGAATATTTTATCCAATGATAATTTTATGTATCCATGTAAAATCCCTTCGGAAGCTTGGAGTAGTAATTTCATTTGGGGCAACACTTTTTATTTTTTATTTGTTATAATGCTTACAGACCTCTGCTGATGATTGAATTAGCCAGTTATTCCTGCTCTGAGCCTCACTGACAAGTATTAGTACCAGACGTACTCCAGTTAGTCCATACAAAGGCCTGAACAATCAGTTGGGAAGCTGGGAAGTTACTGTAGCTGTGTTGGGCTGGTTTTAGTGCAAAGTCAGCAACCACACAATAGATGTATGTAATTCAGTACTAAAAAATACATGCTTGTTAATTTGAAAAGAACCTCACATAAAAATGGTTTGTTTCTGAGCATGTGGAGAAAATAATGATCTATATTTTCCATAAAAAAATTGGTCCGTGTAGTTTTTGCTTTTTCCATTCTTCAGAGAAAGAAGCATTAAATTTAGGGCCTGTTTGCAGTGCTCATTTTACCGATGACTGCTTACAAAACCTGATACAAAAATCAGTCCCAGACTCTCTGTTCCGCTCGAGGATCTCCGTCAAACATGTGCTAATAGCCCATCTGTTGTCATATAGCTCTGATTGGCTCAGTGCAGTCTGGTCTTAGCAAAAATACAGTGTTTGTGTCTTCCAGCATAACAGAAATCCACATTGCAAAACATTGCTGGGTTCTTATTTATTTTTTATGTTTGCTAATTGCTTTTTAATAAACTGTTAATCAACAAGTATTACTTTGGTATATTTTGCTTTACAATTATCCCATAGTTCACCTACTGTTGTCATTACAGGGTCTGTATAATTAAGGGTTAATCACAGAGTCCTTCACTCAGGCAGAGTAAGTTCACACATTCTGATTTTGCTGGGTTTGACTTGCCCCTGGGTCAACAAGGGAGGGGTTTGCATTTCACTGCTTTAACCAATCACAGTTTTTATTGTATAACATCACCGTTAATTAAATCAAACCAGTGTTCTTTGTTAAGCGACAAGGTGCACAGATTTCTGAAGTAACTGTTTCATTGTTTTTGCCTTTTTTTAAGATACACGACATGATGATAATAATAATAATAATAATAATAACAATGAAAAATAATAATAAAATGTTAACAAAAATGAGGCTTGAACCAGCAATCTCCTGATCATAAGCACAGAGGCCTAGTCAACTGAGCCACACCCCCCCCCCCCAGGCCAAGAGCTTGCAGGGCTGGAAGTCTCGAGTTTGAAAATGAGAAAAAAAATGGACTAATGTAGTGATGTCATCCAATGAAGACTGTGATTGGTTAAAGAACTGAAATACAAGCTCCTCCCTTTTCGACCCAGGAATACGTCGAACTCTGCAAAATCAGCATGTCCAGGGTGGTTCTTCCTTCTCAAGCTTGCCCAAATGGTATTACCGTATTTCACTGTTATTCCTCTGTGGGACAATGTGTCCCTGGTATACTGTACGGAACCTTCCAGGCACCATAACTGCCCAACTGGGGTGCCGTTTTCTGAGGGGTCGCCAACTTAGCCAGCCAATTTCACTTCATCTCAGCCAGAATACTCTGCAGGGGCTTCAATCGGCGCTGCACGTGTGATATTTTTATATAACCTGCATACGCAGCCTTTTACTAATCCACAAGGGAGTTTAGTCTTTCTTTATGCATGAAGTGACAATACAAATTCCTCTGAGCTGGGCTATAAATGAGTGGAATATGGAATAATTTCTACGCAGCTGGAAGAAGCCGCTGCTTCTCTCCTCGCAAAGGAGTCTTGCAGGTAAACAACGGGGGTTTAATATGCTTCTGTAATTCATCTCACGTCAGCGAATGACTGGCGGTGCCCCCCCGGGGGTCGTGTGGAAATGCGGCAGGTTAATTCCTAGCATCTTACTCCTCAAGAAAAAGCATGAGTCACTCCTTTAGAGGTTTGAGGTGACCTACATAGCAGAGATCAGAAAATGTGCACATGTGCAAGTCTAATGCCTGTTTAACAACACTAACAACTGAATTGCCCGAGGACTTTATTTCATTTCATGGTAAAAGGCTGTATGTACCCAGAGGGAATTGGCGACTATGGCAGCATTAAAATACGCTCTTGTTATTTCAAGCAATACACTCCTGGATTCGTCACTGTCTGGTCGGAGACAAGCAAGACTAAAAAATTTGAAGGTAACTGTATAAAACCCTCAGAATCTCCATACCTTTTTATTCGTGGTTTGAGAAGACCTTTCTACAAGCATTCATGGCCAACAATTAGATGGAGGCATGCAGACAGAATCCATGTGGTGATGGTCACAATGAAAATATGTATATGTCATCAAATGCAAACACTTGCACACTAACACTAGTAATATGACAAAACTTTCTTGATTAAAAGGGCATGACAGTTCATGTCTTCCATTCAGGCACTATACTAGTTAACTAGTTAACTGATTAGTTAATAATGGTAAGACTTCACTTTAGGGGGCAAAAATTACTTAACTCATTCAGCATACAAGAACAAATCATGAACTAATTTAGGTTTCCCCATGAAATACATTGAAGAACTGTCATGATTAATTAATGATGAATGAACATGGAATTAGTACTTAACAAACACTTAGTTACTGGTCAATTAATACATTATTACTTAATGTGTAGTACATTATTCATATCCACTCAAGTAAAATGTCCATTTGTGCACAATATTTACATTTTAAATTGCTGAAAAAATAAAATATAGTCAATTAGCAGAAATGTTTATCCAAAACTTATTTGAGAAAGTAGGGTCATTTAATCCCTAGAGCAACTGTGGATTAAGGGCCTTGCTCAAGGACCCAATGGTGAATTCACTCTGCTGATGCAGGGATTTGAACCAGCAACCTTCTGATTACATACAGTATCCTAATCTACTTAGCCACATACAACAGGAGTAAAACACACTGAATCTGAATAGTGAGATTGTCTGTCATATTAAACCCAGATTCACCAAGATTCACCCTATGGATGCTCTGCTTCCTGAAACACTGACTATCTCATCCACATTGTCTGTCAAGACAAGCTGATGAGAGAAATCATTGCAGTCTGTCCCAAGAGACCCAATCTTTAAATAAAGTATCCAGTCCGATTACCAGTTACAGGAACCTGTGTTGTTGTACTTTTCACAACCCATTTAGGCTCCCCAGTCTAAACGGTACATTTATATTTCCCTCATTTTCTCAACTGGTCTTGGGGCAACAAACACAATGCTATGCACATCCTACATTGCTCGCAGCCCATCAGTGCCACTGCCATCTGTCACATGACTCATCAGCACTATAACGTTGCGCTTCCCTCATTCAGAAAACTAGCCGTATCTGCAATGATGTCACCTAAATGGACGAAGCAAATGCACTCGCCTGCCATTTGTTAATTAGATTCTGGAAGCCTTTGATGTCTCGTCACTTATACAGTCCATGAATGAAAGGGCCACTTTTCATTTTCCTTTTCGCCCTATAAATATTACTCAAAACCAACAAACAGAACCAATATTTTTAATTATATATTAATATACTGAAATGATAAATAAAAACATTAAACCTATGTATGTGGATGAAGTTTAAATAAGCATATAAATGACCTAAAGGGGACCAGCTGAATCAATAGCTATGCATTTCTCTATTTTAAAGAATTGAAGAATGTAATATATCATATTGATTCTTCTAGTTAATTCTCTTGTGCCTTCCTGATTTGTTTGCATTATATTTATAAGTAAAGTTCATAATGGTTTAAGGTCATTGTAGATTTCCAGTATATCCTACATTGCTCCCTTCTTTGGGTTGAGGGACATTAAAGTGAATCTCCCACTTTTATTCATTTAAATTGCAGACCAATTCAAACAACACCGGTCAGGCTCTTTTCTCACTAACATGGCTGCGTGTTGGATGGCTGTCATTGAGGTGCCGCTCACTGCGATCTGCCGAGCCGTCGTTCGCTAAACCGGCTCACCCATGGAGCTGGCTGCGCTCCCCTCTCCAGGCCAACAGATGAAGCACAAAACAATTGTCAGAAGACAAAAGCAGATTTTTTTTATGTCATGCCCCATAGGTTGCCAGATCTCTATGAACGCGGGTTGCCAGATTATGCAATTTTTTGCCATCCGTCAACCAACCAATAAATATTCTTCCCTGGTCTTGACTGGCACACAGCACCTTACGAACTGGCTGCCATAGTACTCTGTAGCCATATTTATTAGTGAAAACAAGTAGATTCCTTCTGAATCCATCTGTGCAGCTGATGATACAACAGGAAGACTGAGATTATCGCCTCCAATCTCATGTAACATACAAGGTTTTTTTTTCCAATTCTGTCCTCTCCTTTTTCCTAATTCCTTCCATCCACCTCTGCTCACTTTCCCGTTTCCGTGGCAGCCAGCTTCCCACACGTATGTCATCGTATTGCCGGGCAAATTTATAAAGAGTTTGTTTTTGCAAGGGAACAGTGGGCGAGCGTCTGGCCCTCGCACGCCTCCCTAGCATGACGGCGGAGTTCAGCCTCCGCGCTGCCGCTGCCAGGGCCCCAGTAAGCTCAGTGGCTTGAGTCGCAGCCAAGCAGGCATCTCAGCAGACGACCTACACAAGCCCCCCCATTAGCATCATAATGCTAAAGGCATACTAATGCCCATAAGTGACAGTGTGTGGCCGTTTTCTTTTAAAGCCATGCAGCTCCATATTTTTCTTGAACTTTGCACCATGAATGAAATTGGAATTCAGATTGATGTATTTTATTCCGCAAAACTAAGAAGAGTCGCCATCATCGTGCAAGGTTTACTTGACTTTAAGATTTAATTAAAATATATCTCTCATTAACCAGTTTTAACATTCTGTTAAATCATCAAAATCGCACAAATGCATTTATAAACATATACATGTATTAATTGACATCACACTGAGCCAATGAAAATGGGGGGGATACCCTGTGGGCCAATCCAATTTCAGAAGGGGAGGGATCAGCTCCCCGATTTGCTTCTCCACTTACCGTACACAACATGTTCCTTCACTGGAAAGGCAGACGTGTCACTACAGAGGCAGGTGCTGTGAATCTCCACAGAGACGCAGGAACCGTACCCACTGTCTCTGTCTCTAACTAGTCAACTGCTGCCTCACTCCCACGCCTCAGTCACTTTACTTTTCATGTCCTTGAGAGATCAGTTTGAAAAGTTGTATCATTTTTTTAACTTTAAGCAAACAAAAGTTTGTATAAGCCGTGCATCTCATTCAGACACAAATCGCAATCTAGGTCAGACATGGTCCCTTGTTAAGAACCAGAAAATCCTCCTGTGCAAAAAACAGGGGAAGTTAGACATCTGTCTAACATGCAGGCCTGGTGTGCTTTAGAACTGAGTTCTAGGGTAGAATTTAAATTTGGGAATGTTGCTTCAGTGTCCAGTTTATGTAGGAAGTATTGACCTTTTTGACCAGAAGAAGAGATGTCCAGTTACACATCAGAGGTGACGGGTGAAGAAATTTATCATGGGAAAATATTTGTTGCATTTTATTTTAACATGTAATATTAAAGATAAACATCACTAAAGATTATTAAAAATATGTCAAGGGATCTTTTTATGAACGTTAGAAACATTTATTGAAGAAAATTTGTAATTCCTGTGATTTATGTTTCCTGTTCTGTGAACAATAATCAAGCCAATCAGCCTTTAGTACGACTCGCAGATGATGTTTCTTGTGATTCTGAGTATCATAACACCGTATGTGTGTATCTTGACATCGCAAAAAACATGGAGACACACCTTCTAAAGTAACATCGTCAAAATACAGAGGGTTTTATCTCCCAAGACTGACAAACAAAGAAAAAACATCGTCATCAGATTTTTTTAATTTGAGACAATCTTTGCTTAGGTCAACTTTGTTTATAATTCAGCCTTAATGACAGGTCACATATATATGTTTTGCAGTCATTGCATTAGTGTTGGCTAGCAGTCTCTCCTTTGAACATCTGCTCGAGACTGGGAGTGGCCCAGTTTGGGAGAACTGCTCTCTACCATGCATACTGGACCAGACTTTTAATGATTATCTCAGAGAAGCCGCAGAGTCACGCGTATGACCAAATCATCAGCACCGAATGAAAAAGAAGTACTTTCAAAAATTCATTGTTTCAGGAGTGTAAAAAAATGCATTTTACAAGTACAAAGTAATCCTGATTAATGACTATCGTGAATACAAATGTTAACTACAGCAAACATAAATACTGATGTTTTTTTATTTGGCTACTGGCCTCCTATCCATAAAGTGGACAATCTCTGATCATTATTTAGTCACAGATTATGTTTTTTGGGGGGCAGCATGTGGCTCAGTGGGCTAAGCCGGTGTGCTTGTAACCACAAGGTTGCCGGTTCAAACCCAGCCTCAGCCTGTCTGTGGGTCCTTGAGCAAGGCCCTTAACCCCCAGCTCCCTGGGTGACACTACGGGTGGCTGCCCTTTGCAGACAGCTTACTCTATAAAGAGCAAGTTGAGGGAGGCATAAAAAGGAATCCCCCCATGGGGATAAATAAAGGATTGATTATTATTATTACTGGGTAAATAGACACTTTCATAAAACATCATTTCATTGTTCAATTAGGTGTCAGTAGACAGGAGAATCGGCATATTCCATCTTTAGTAAAAATTCACAATCGTCAAAAGCTGGATATTTGTGGTTTTTACAGACAGAGCACTAAAGAAAATCGGTACTTTACTTAAATGTTTCCCAACCTAGTCCTCGAGGAATCCATGTTTTTGCTCCCTCGCAACTCCCAGCCAATGAGGAACACCTAATACCTGGTACAGGTGCACTGGGAGCTGAGAGGAAGCAAAAACATGGACTGTCCAGGGTTGCCCGTCGATTGAGTTGGGAAAAAGCTTTACTCGATGGGACATAATGTAGTAGCACATGCTTAATTAATGCATGAATTAATCATGTTCATTCATAATTAATTAATCATGACAGTGCATGTATTTCATGGGGAAACCTAAATTAGCTCATGATTTGTTCTTGAACAGTAAACAGTAATTTTTGCTCCATAAAGTGAAGTCTTACCATTATTAACTAATCAGTCCCATACCAAACTGATAACTGATAATGAGTTCAAATGCAATTCACAAGCGTTAAAAACAATTCACAAATAATATTCCTTTAATTATGACAGGAGATCACTGTTGTGTTAACATGATACCATGAACAAATGAGGTCCTGTTGATCTAAGATCTACATTCACGGTAATTCTTTTATATGGAGTGATAAAAAAACATAATCTGTGACTAAATAATGATCAGAGATTGTCCACTTTATGGACAGGAGGCTAGTATCTAAATAAAAAATTAATAGTCAACATTTACTGATGTAATGACAGTCCTGAATGAGTAATCACTTGTGTAAATTAAAAATAATACTCCCTGAAAAGTTTGTAATTATGAGCATCTCTCATTTTTTGTGTCATGACTAAATTGTGAAATACACTTTCATAAGTAACATTTGTCCTGAGGCTGCTTGGCATCTATTTGAGCGCTAGAAATTTCTGTGTGCCGTTCTGGGCAACGCTTTGCCTCTGGCTATGTAGCACAGATCCAATTACAGCTGTTAGCCTCTCTGCTGTACCATGGAGTATCTTTGATGTTTCTGCTCTGATCTACAAGATCAAAAGCCAGAGTTTATGAAGTAAAGGAGTTACAAAATACATTCAGGTTCAGAGCTTAAGTACCATATCATTCTGCATCTGCATGTCAAGTCTGTGATCATTCCGGACGTTCTTGATGCAGTCTGTGTATGAAGTGAATGCTATGTGTCCCCGGATTGATTTGTTGACGGTTGTACTTCACTTTTTTGAAGGCTGTTGTTTTAATGTTGCAGTTTCATATTATTTAGTACTGCAGGGGTAAGCATGATACACGGTACCTGTACCTGATTTTACAAAACTCCCTTTACATTTCAGCCAGTTTGACGAAAAAGTTAAAATATTGAGATTATTACAGAATACAGAAAATAAAAGTGGATAGCAAAATAAACCCTATAAAATTGCTATATTTTGTTATTATTTTGTATTAAAAAAGCAATGGAATGTATTAAAGAGGAAGTTAGCAGACTTGCAAAAGCGTATCATTTTAAAATAATTTCCAGAGGGTTACTTTAAGAAATACAGCAAAAAAATCCCAACAGTAAACTAACACATTTCCCTGCTCATACAATGTATCCTTTGGGAACCAAATATCTGAATATTTTTGTTCATTTTTTAATTCTTTATCATAGAAACCATTTGTCACCCATATTATGGCTAGTTGTTTGCTCTGCATGTGAAACAATCCACCAAACTGTGTTCCCAGAGAGAGCCTTTTGTGTGCCTGTTATCCGAGCATGGCCTGTTATCCGAGGCTTTAGGACAGCATGTGTTTCAGGGATGGGTAGGGCGAGAATCCGTCGGGGCCCACTTGACCCTAGGGCACGTGTCTCCGCCTTGACCCAGACCCGTGGGTGGCTCTCGTGCGCCAGTTCGCCGGCCACATCCTAACACAATCTGGCAGGGATTCCTCCGCTTTCCATTCCAGATGCTTCTCACACGGTCTGGACCACCTCGGCTTCTACGGAGAAGTCCATCTGAGGTCACACCAGCCGGTGAGTAATACATCCTTCTACAGCAAGATACATGTACAGTAAATGCAAATCATCAGGAGCACAAGATGTGAAAAGAATAAATGGCTGAAGGTCATGTGAAATCCACCCCTTTTCTGTACCTGCTTCTCCTAAACCCTACTAGAGGCTACAGACACAAGGCACGGAATAACCAAGGATGGGGTACCATCCTATCACATGGTACTCGAACATAAATACAGATCAGGACGACTTAACTCCAATTAACCCCAGCGTGTCTTTGGACTGTGGGGGGAAACCGGAGTACCCGGAGGAAACCCCACGACGACACGGGGAGAACATGCAAACTCACAAATAATCAGCATGGGGGAGAGTGATAAGTGACAGTGCTGACGACTGTGTCACCATGCGGCCTGCCTTGAGAAATTAATGATCATTTATATTCCATATCAATCAATATCTGTGGCGTCAACAGGAAGCCAAATTGTGGAATATTCATTAAACGTTTAGCTGAATGTTATAGTCAGAAAACGCTAAATGTCAAGAATGAATACTGTTGGATGAATGAATGCAGCCCCCTGTGATGGTCTCAGTGTGATGGTCTCACTGATATTGATCGTTCAAGTGTCTTTGCTTATCGATTGTCGCCTTTCAATTCGGTCAGTCAGTCAGTTCAACTGTGTCATAATCCAGACCCAGCAAAATACAGTGACAGCTAAATAAACAACCTTGAACCTTATCCTCCAATGATATGTCATTTTAAGGATGCAAACCAAGTCACATTCTGCATGAAATTATCGTTAGACCGTGAATGAAAAGCCTCTCTCTAGATTAATATTTTCACTAATAAAACATGAACATTTTTATTTTATAGCATTATTTCAGTGTTTGCAGTAATCAGAGGTAATATTAGCATCTTAAATGCACCATAATGCCACGCTCCTGACATTTCTTGAAGAACTTGAAGAATGCCAGTACTGGCTTATAAACAATTTAACTAAACATACACAGTAGTTTCCTTAGATTTCTTACTCTTCATTAATAAAAAAAAGTCAGGAATCACCCACAGACAGGACTAATTCCACATATGTTTTAAATCCATAGAAATCATGTGTGGGATAGAACAGAGCAAACAAAGCCATTTATTTAACGTTCCCCAACCAAGTGGAAATACAGAAGGCTATGAAAGCCACACATTCCACATAAATTTATCATCTTAAAGAATCTCCTTAAAATGAGAATGCCCAGACTATGTTGTCAAGAACAGTTAATATATCTTGGCCTTTTTTTACATGATGTGAATTGATACAGGGATTTTATATGGTTACTTTTCATACATCTATTAAGTTGTAAATATCTCTGAATAGCTACACTGATCATTTCATTACTCAGAATGTATCTTTTTCCATTTACCTTAACACTCATGTCAACATTAAGAAACTGATTTCTGATTTTAAAAAGGCACAGTTGAACACAAATTGAACTCATTTTGCACTTTTAAATTAATTTATCAAATATTACATAGGAAACACTGCAAGGAAATTGAGAGCCTCAGTAGTAAATTAATTATATTCAAAGCAAATGTGTCTTGACATAAACTGAAGTTAAAAATAAGCTAAATAAATTTCATAAGTACTTGTGTTGTAAAGTATACTTTGGATAATATTTAGAATAGAAAATCGAAAAAAAGGAACTTCGGTTTGAGAAAATATGGGCCATGCATTTCCATCCCCTGCTTTCCGCACCTTGGTGTGCTTTGCACTACCGGCGAATTTCAGCTGTCTCCGTTTATTATTTTCATGCACACTCCAGAAAAAAATAAATAAATAAGGATCAAGGATAAGAGAAGTGGACGACCGTGAGCCAGCCGGTAAACCTCCCAGCCACATTTGTTTGAATCGCTGTAATTCTGCCTGTTTCTTGTGCACCTTTGATGTTTTGTATTTACAAACCCGTGGGGAAGCAAGAGAGAATAAGACTGAAGCTCATAGAGAAATTCTCTGTAACAGATTAAGGAAACGGGCGTACGTAATCACCGACTCCTGGCATCAGAACCGATCTAAAATCTGATCCGAAAACCACTGTGCTCTTATATAAATATAGCAATGGTCTGTAACTGAAGCTATTTAAAAAATCTATGAGTTGCATTAAATATTTTCCCAAAGTGGAGCAATAGGTTTTCAACTTAAATTTCCATTCCTGCAAAGGAGAGACTTGACATCGCCCTACCAAATGAGCAAAGAACATTACATTCACAGGGATATTTCACTGGCTGTCAACAAATGTATAAGGGTTAAATATTAATTTGGATTTTTTTGGCTAAAATGATCTGACTATCTAACAGTATAGGCCAAGCAAGGAGGATGAAAGCAAGAGATTTGTAAAAATATGGTTTTATATTATATCGTGTGTTGTGTAGGCTATGTTTTTATGTTTTACTTGAATTAATAAAAGTAATAAATTATACTTGTTTATTGTGCTAAATCAAAAGTAATCAATTATAGAGAGAGGTGAAAAGATCAGGTCCAGAAAGTACAAACCCAGACCAAGGTTTTGTTTCAACCACCCAGTTGAGCATAAAGAGTCACAGGCCAAGAATACTCAACTGGTTGGTGGAAACAAAACATTGGTCTAGATTTGTACTTTCTGGACCTGAACTCTCCACCTCTCTCTGTAATGGATTACTTTTGTGAGTTACTTTCCTAACACTGTAAATTAGATAGCTGGCTCTGAATCTCATTTAGCCAATCAGTGGGCATTGCCCAGGACTTAGCTCTCGTCATTGCTCTTCGAGCATAAACTCAGCCAATAAGTGTGCATTGCCCAGGACTCAGCTCTCGTCATTGCTCTTCAAGCATAAACTCAGCCAATCAGTGTGCATTGCCCAGGACTCAGCTCTCGTCATTGCTCGTCGAGCATAAACTCAGCCAATCAGTGTGCATTGCCCAGGACTCAGCTCTCGTCATTGCTCTTCAAGCTCAGCACTTGATTTGTTTCAGAGACTAGCTACTGGATTTGTGAGTCGAGTTAAGTTTGTGTTTTGTTTCTGGGGTTTGTAACCGGCTTTGTGGCTCTGTATCCTGGCATCTTGTTACAGCGTTTGTGGTCTTGGTTTTGCTGGAACTCTGCGGCTGGTATGCTGTGCAGCTAGTGTCATGTTTTAGAATCGCTGCAGTCTTGCTTTCGTGTCTCTTCCCCTTTTCCTGGTTCCCTTGTTCCTTTCGTTGGTTTTCAAATGCTCTGAACTTGAGTCTTGAGTTTTTTTTTTTTGTGTGCATCATGTCCCGGAGCCACCCCTCCAATCAGAAGTCCCACTGGTCTCCAGTTTCCTGAGATGTGCTGTACAATGGTCTCGGGCTGTAAATGAGCAGATTGGTCCGAAGTGCTCTGTCTTGGACTTTCGGTTGTGAGAGCCAATAGGTGTGTTCAAAGCAAGCGCTCAGAGTCCTGGTTGTGGTAGCAACAGTCACAGTAAGCTGTAATTGAAGCCCAAACTTCTCACGTCGGTAAGTGTTGATTGTACATGACACAGAAAAACAAGTGAAACAGCGTATCTTGGAGAATTTAAACTAAATAGAATAATACAGAAGGGATGAAAAAGGGCAAAACAGAATAATAGTCTTCAGTCTTCAGTGTCCCTGGAGTTGAACAATTGTGCTTTTATAGGGGAATTAGCTAATCCAATCTTCCTCTGCAATGCAAATTATTCATGTGACATTTGACAGAAGGTTAGCTAATGTACTTGGTTGCCTGGCCTCCGTTTATAACGCGTTTTGCGTTTTGCAAGATAATCAACAGTGTTTCCAGTTCACATGTTTCAGGATCGTTCTCTTTTTTCTAGTGATGTACCTGCGAAGGATACACTGGTTAGCAGTTGGGTCAGGTATCAAGTTCAAGATCCTACTGCTGAGACACGCATGTCTGCCAAGAGAACAACTATGCCAGATCTACAAGATCAATAAAAATAACATAAAAATAAAAATCTCAATAAAAATCTCAATAAAAACCCTACACCCCTTAAAGGTTAATACTTCCTCTTCATCAGATCATTTAACATATCGGGGTCTACAGGGGCTGGAATCCAAATGGCACCCGTGTCCTTGTGTGGCTGGATTTCGCTCTCCCAGAGCCTTAAGGCTTCCACTTTTCAAGAAGGAGCTCAAAGTTCAACTCTTCAGATTGCCTGAATTCACATGCACACATAACTCTATGTTCAACCCTACACTATACAATACTACACTGCGGTCAAAAATATGCTATACAATACTACGCTATAGTCAACACTTTATTTTACAATACTACGCTACAGGCAACATGGATACCAAATAGCAACCTCAATGCATGTCTTTATAATACAATAAATTGCCCTCACAGCTAAACAGGTAACTTTGTAATACTACCAGTGGCAATAAACTTAAGACGCAAATACACCCATACAGGGAATGTTACAGGATCCTCAATAATGTGTCTGTGTTTCCTACTTAAGTACATTGTGTCAAAACAATTCAAATGCTTGAATGGTGTAATTACTGGCATAATCCTTCATTGCTATTACTTTGCTATTATGCAAACTCCTGCCAGCCAAGAAGGACATTGTTTTGGCAGAGTCAATGTTACATGTATCACAGAGCATAAACATCCATAGCCAGTTGCATGTCAATGCCAGTGAAACAGGTATTTGTGTCTCTAGATTTTCAGCTCTGGCTATATTACAAGATTACCTGTATAACTGTGAGGAAAATGTATTGTATTATAAAGACATGCAGTTATGTTCCTGTATAGTGTAGTGTTGTATAGTGTTGACCCTATGACCCTAGTGTATTATTGTATAGTGTAGTGTTGACTGTAGTGCGTGTGCGTGCACGTGTCTGTGTGTGTGTGTGTGTGCGTGTGTGTGAGCGGGTATACCTTACCTTGTGGGCACACAATGTCCCCACAACGTCATGAATACCCATTTTTTTTCCCTTTTGGGGACCAGCTAAAACTCAATGCATTTTGCTTGATTACTTATGGTTATGGTTAGGGCTGGGTGGGGGCTAAGGTTGTCATAGTTAGCATTAGCATTTTTCCCATAGAAATGAATGAGCGGTCCCCATAAGGATATGTTTACCCGACGTGTGTGTGTACATGTGTGTGTGGCCTATGATGCACTAGAATCCCCATCTGATCCCTGTGCTGTTTGGTGACTCTGACCAGGACACGTGGTAGGAAGATGAACAGAAGATGCATAAAATTAGCAGCAGAGGTGCAGAAGATACGCTACACTCACCAATTGCTTGTTTGCGTTAATACTCCGTGTTAATTTGAAATACAATATGAGTTAAACCGTTTTTGTGGGACTGTGACGCACAGGCTAAAAATCAGCTTATAAACAGCGGATAGTAGCAATTATATTTTCTGGTGACACTTTATTTGAGAGGAGCACAAATAACTTAATAACTCAGTAGAAATCTTGATCAAATATAGTATCTGTATGAAATACATGAACTGTTATGGTTGATTAATGATGAACAAACATGGTATCTGTCACGCTCCGTCCGTTCCAGCCTCATGTATGCCACGCCCCCTGCTCCTCATGTGCAACTCCCAGTGGAAATCACCTGTTGTGCTTCAGTCTGATTGTGTTTCCCTGTTGCCTTGTAATTCCTTGTCAGTCCTCTGTATTTAGTCCGCGTCTGAGTCCGCATCAGTAGATCGGTCATTGTGATGTTTCGTGGCGTTTCCCTGCGTTTCCCTTCGAATAAACCCCGCTTTTGGATATTCCTGCCTGTCATCGCCTTGTTTACCCGACGCCGCCCACATCCAGGCACGTTGCCCGCGCAGTACGTGACAGAATCAATATGTAAGTAACGCTTTATTTTTAATTAAAATGTCATCCATTTTCTGATAACTTAAATAGGAAGGGCTTAAATGAGTCATTCCGGGTTTAAATACAGGTATACATGATTGGCAACTCTCACATTTCTATAGGAGAACTGCAACAAGAAGTGGAACTATGGGAAGGTCTATATAAAATTCATACTGGTTTCTCAAGGTGGATGGTAACATGCGGCACCACCAGATGAAGATTAGATTAGATTAGATTAGATTCAACTTTATTGTCATTACACATGTATAAATACAGGGCAACGAAATTCGGTTTAGCATCTAATCAGAAGTGCAAAGAGCAGAAGTGCAATAAATACAGTATGTATATATTATATATAGATAAATGCAGTATGTACAGTTAAGAAATGCAGTATGTACAGTTAAGAAGATGATTCCATAGAGGCTCAGGAATGATTCACAAGTGACTGGGGATAGCTGTTGACCTCTACAGTAAGTAACCAAAAAGGACGGGACTGTAGGAAGGAAGTACGGCAGAGAGCAGATCAATGTTTAGACAACATTCTCGCCCGTCGCTTATCTGGAACATTGTGTTCTCTAAAAAAAGGAGATTCAGGTGAGGGAACCACAGTCGCCAGGGATAAATTTAATTTAATTTAAACATCCAAACCCAAAGTGGTTACACACATTTAGCGACTGAATGATGGCACCTGCTTTAGGCTAAAGTTGACTGGTGTAGCAAGGCAACTGCTCTTAAAATATGTGTTATATTAATTCTAGGGTCATTCATATCTATAATTATTACAATTTTTAGTTCAGGCCGTGACCATGATGCAGTTTCAATTGAATTTATTCCTAATGCATGTATTCAGTCATACAAACAAATTTCCGGGAGGAACATGCCAAAGGGATTAATAAAGTACTATCTAATCTAATCTAATCTAATTCGTATGTGTATTAATGCCAAGGTTATTGACCAATGGAGATGCTGCACTCACAGAACATTTCATATCAATAATGTAAGAGGAACATTTATGAATGATAACACTTCAAGCTTAAACTACAACTGGAATTTCAACCAGTCACTTACATTAGTGACATTCTCACATGTACTTGAGGACTTCCTGCATTACGTACAGTAAGTAACAGATAATTATAGACACTAAACGACCTGATTTTTATATTGTTGGAACTAGAAATGACCAGGGACTGGCACATATATATACTGGCAGCAGAGTGTGGGCATGACATGTGTTTGGCGCCTGGCTGGTGGTCTCACTTCTACAGGTTTGGGGGACTGATCCCCCCCCCCCCCCTAGTTTTGTGTGTTGGCACTTTCCATGTTTTCTCCATGCATGTGTCTCCCCTGGAGATTGTGTTGGTACGGTCCAAACACAGGCAGTTAAATTGCCCATAGTATGTGGTTATGCATGCGTATCCTATGATGATCTGGCACCCTGCCCAGGCTGCCGCATGCTCCACACTTCCTGGGATGGAGCTAAGGTCCCCACCCATTCTGTACTCGATAATCAGTTATGGAAAATGGATGGATCTATTGCTGATCAACGTTCTTGTAGTACCCCAACTGTCAATGCGGAAACAGCAATGGTGCGTTTCAAAACTTCATGCTTGGATCTGCAGATGGGTAAGAAACTGTCTAAATAAATATACGCCAAAGCCCAAGAGGGCTGAGGCACGGCTGCACACACATGCGACGTCCTGGAAACATCTGCAGATGTTGCGGCCACCCACCTCAACCGCAAGAGGTGAAACCTATGTCGAATCGCAACATACTCAGCTTGTGGATGAGGAAACCAAGCCGTACCCTGGAGCGGCAGCGGCACGCTACCAGACTCGAATTCCACTGCACTTTCCAAGCCATAATGAGTCCTGACAAGGAGATTCCCAAACAGCCTGGTGGTCGAGTTATTTTCCCAGCACAGGGTGTGCAGCCGTTGTCGATACTGCGCTTGAATCAACTGAGATCTTTCAGTATACAATAAAAAATGTATCTGAGCATGCTGGGAAACAGAAAAAACACTCCTTTTTCCAAATAAATTTAAAATACATTTTATATAAGTTTGAATGCAATAGTGCAAGTATTACTGTCAAATTCTATCCATCAAGCTTCCAAATGCTTATCCTAGTCAGGAGTACGACTGGGTCAGGAGTCTAGGATGTCAGTCCGCAGTAACACACATACATGCACTCACTCATATATCATGGGTGATTCAGAGTCACCCATTAGCTGAACTGCTAGGAGGAAATTACGGTATTGTCATGTGACATGGGGAGAACATGGAAGCTCCATGTTTACATTTAAATCACAGTGTCCCTCTCTTTTCCGGATAACTACTTTCCCCCTTTGATTCATAACCAACAACAGCTTTCCTTCTTAGCTGCCCTGCTTGTGTAAATTCTCAGGGAGCGGAGAGAGCGGTTTCTGAAGCATGCCTTGGAGGGCACTGACAGACCGACCTGAACGAAGTACGCGGCTGAAAAGGGCTTTTAACGGGAACAGCGGCCAGGGGACGAAAATGTGCCCGTTACAGCTATCCGGAGAGAATAAAAAGCAAGCAATAAAGGCGATTCCAATTATCTGAAAGGACACTTGCTGACCCACGGTCAACACTATGGCGGATTTGGACGGAGATTTTAGATCACCTCAAGCATGGTGTTTAAAATTGTGGTTTACATAGCTTCATTTTATCATTCAAAACATTTTTGGAATGGTGCCTGTTGGGTTGATTATTATGTACAGTACATTGCTATGTCTCAGCCTACACCAGCAGACAATATTCAAGGCTCGGTGTTCTACTTAAGCTGTGGGTTATGTGTGCATTGTGATTTTTTTTTTGAGTGTAATTGTATTGTTTTGCAATGTGTATGTTTTCTTCTTTTGATTGATTTTTTTTTTTTTGGGGGGGGGGGGCGGGGGG
>JABFEB020000082.1:2478112-2496520 GCA_019775895.2 Stomatorhinus ivindoensis | reverse complement strand
TTGGGGGTTGGGTAAACCTTGTTTGGGATGCCAGTCCATCACAAGGCACATAGACACACATGGTCATAGAATTTTGGAGCTTTAGATGTGCCAATTAGCCTAACTGCGTGTCTTTGTGCTGTGGGGGGGGGGACATCGGAGTACCGGGACCGGAGTGAGAGAGACTGCCAGCTGCAGATTCTGTGAGCGGGGGCCCGAGGCCACAGTGCTACCCGCCGAGCCGCTGTGTGCCCTCTCCTCAGTTCACGCTTCCTGCATATGTGCTGTCATCCTACCGGAAAACCCTCAGGCACCTCAGAGCTTCACCATTGTGTCCAGAAACCTGCAGATGTGTCCCCATCAGCTATGACCCAAGTACATTTAAAAGGAAAATGCAGACCAGAATTCATCAGGTACCAGGAGATGATATGTTGACTATAGTCAACCTTGTGTTACTAATATACATTATTTAATAATATATGACCTCTTCCAAATGTGCCGTTGTAGGCTAAATTTAATGGTTAGGGTTTTTCCTATATAATTTGCATTCTTCCTGGTTAAAAAGAACCGCCTTTCATTGATAAAGCAACCCGTTGTTCTTCGGTTTGTGAACAAAGGCGTCTTGAATTTACACATTTTAACTAGCGGTCGATGTCACATTGCCAAGGGGCAATTTCTGTCCTGTTAAGATCTTTCGAAATTGTACATTTAACACACTGACACTGAGCACACACATGAACAATGCAGAAAATACCATCACCTGCTTAATGACCGTTTCCTTTTTTCCCTACAATGGATTAATCACAATTATTTGCACACTGAAGCGAGACTTAGATATTTAGCATTGTTCCGTGATGGACTGAGGCAGGTCGTGGTCAGTGCTTTCAGTCCTATTGTACATGTTTAACACAATGAGGCAAGTTCCCTGGCAACCAAACACTGGGCCTTCTCATCTCATGCATTGTTTTGAATACCAAAAGCTGCACTGCAAATCTTCACTTAAACTTGGGCTGCAAACCGATGCACTTAGCAGAGAATAACCTTGGGCTTGAATCTCCCAGATAACTAAGGATTTGTTAATCTGTCTTTTCCAGTTCATGAATAAAAGCTGAGAAATGTAAAATTCATTATTTCTGAGAAACAACAACGACAAGTCACAAACGAATGAGGAGATTCAGAGCCTTATCTCTGAAATTACTAACCACATAATATCTCCAAAAAAACAACAGCAATTTATGTGATCATTTAGCAGCCATTTGTAATTCACTTTTGAGCTGAGAGTGAATAGAAAACCTTTGCGAATCATAAATTCCAAGATTGCCAAGCTAAGATGGATATTGGCGATATTTTATTGTCTCTTTGGAATCAGTGTATACTTTTGCCAGCAGAAGTAAATAAATACCAAGTCAAAAATATGATTTTAAATGATCAATCTTAACTCCACCACTTCCCATTAATATGTATATTATGTATAATAAACTACAGTACATTCTTAAAGACAGATAATGGTGGTGCTTCCATCCTACAGTAATATATAACTATGTTATTGTTTTTGTGTATATGACCTTAGAACATTTTCTTACAAAAAATGTGAAAATAATATTGGAACTTTACAATTTCAGGGGAATCGTTTGATTTTGCTGAACGGGTCTGAGGCCATTTTGGGTCTCCACTTGCTTCGGCTAGCTGACTTCATTGTTTTTTTTTTTAGCATTCTAAAGGTTGTTTCTTAAAAGACAAGGTCAGTGCAGATAACAGTCTGCCAAGGACATGTTTGTCTGACTCTGTTTTCAACTGCACTTGAGGCCAAAGCCCCGAATGTCTAACCATAGTACCTAGTGAATCTAATGGCTGTGTACGACTGCCAGAGTCTTAACCGACAGCACAACTTGTCATGTTAATGAATCAGTTTGGCGCTTTCAAAGTCAAAGAAATCACAGTCTGGTTGCACTGCACTAATGAGGAGAATATTTACGAGCGAACTCCTCTTTGACCTGGGCTGTATCGAAGTCGCAGGCGCAGTCCAGCCACACGTAGTCACAGACTTAACCTCTGGAAGGAGATTTACAACAGACCTCCATGAAGCATGCTGAGTTGTGATAGGGACCTTAATCCATGCATTGAGCTTCCATACCAGGCAGATCATGAACACTTAATATTATTGTAATGAACATTTCTGCTCGACTAGAGGATCGTGCATGTTTCTCCTCTATGGTCGCAAAAGCTTGCAGAACTTTTATGTCATTTTATTATTGGAATTTTTTATTCATAAGCAGATGAAAAAGGTGCTATCCCACTTCTTTTTTATAATAAATCCGACTGTGACCCAAGTCAGGTTCTGAAGTTCTTACATTAACATTCACCTTTCCATTATTATTTTAGGTGCAGGGAGCATAATATGAACAATGAAGCAACAAAAAATAATAAAAAGCCATTAATGGCTGGTACTGCATTCAGGCCGAAGGGTATGACCATGAAGCGGTACATACCGTTGTTGGGGATAAGGGTCCCGCGACAGGTTAATCAGGGAGAAATGAAAAGCTTCTCACTGCCGGGTAACTTCTGCTGGTTCAGCTGAAAGGGCACCCCAGCACTGACAGTGAGGATAATGAACAGAATGAGCTGTTTCCATGGGGGGGGGGGGGTCACCAGAAGTGGTCAATTATCCAATTACATCATTGCATATTCCCAACCTTCTCCTTACACGGAGTAGGGTCAAGGGCGTGTCCTGAAGACCCATGGATGCCTGGTCCAATGAAAGGTCAATGGGATATACAGGTAATTGATATGTACATGGTCAGAATTTAAGCCCCTATCCAGCACATGGGTCAGGACATGCATGCATACCTTGCAGCTTACTGAGGAAGCAAATTAAATCCTTGATGTATTGGCTGAAATGTAATCTGGAAGGTGAGATATTAAAACACACTGATAGCGGCAAGAAAAGCAAGGAATTCCACTGGAAATTTCTCCTTTGTGTTGTAAAAAATTTGTTATAATGGACAATTGTATTGCATTATATTGCATTGCAATTGCGTTGCATTGTATACCGTTGATGCTGGATTTGTGTCAGCAAAGGGATACCTAAAGGGATGCCTTGGCTTTCACATTGTCACATTTCACATTTAGTGTCTTTGGGGACTCACAGACAGTCCACGTTTTTGCTCCCTAACACCTCTCCCAGTAAGAGAGCTGGGAGGGAGCAAGAATGTGGAATGACTGTCTGGCAGGGAGCTGGGAGGAAGCAAAAACGTGGACTGGCTGTGAGACCCTGAGGACCGGGTTGGGAAGCACCAACTTGAAGTGAATACGCTTACAGCTAATTCTTTCTGGTTAGGCCAGAGTCATTTCTCCTCTGAGTCTGTGCGAGAGTCAAAGCTTGGAGGGTGTCACCAAATGCACCACCACCAAAAAAACTTTAGGGCTAAGGTCACTTTCCATGCTTCTGCGGCCAACGTGAAACATGCACACTTTTGTATCTCTGGTCATATTGTCAGGTGAAGGGTAAAGGCTGCATCTGTAATTCATTTGACAGTAAACTACCAAAGACTCCTTTGTACAGTCTTGACCTGGGAGCCATGATTTACATTAATTATCCTTCCTGGTTATTGCATTTATATGATCATAGGCGTGTGAGATAATCGCCTTTAAATGCTCAAGGACCCTCCGTGTAAATGTTAACACCGCCCTGGCACTCATTATAAGTCCTTGTAAAGACTCTGCCCACTTTCATTGTTGCACTAAACAACAGTGTTGCTCTGGGTAACTCCCTTACATAATGCTAGCAAAAAAAGAAAAACACAATTATACAAAAAGCTGCTAGATTAGTACCGAAATTATCGATGTGAATGTTGTTGTGATGTAATGACAGCTTACTGGGCTGTGCTCTAAGATCCTACTTGTCAGATTTTGAAGGTAATAGTTGGCTTTGAAATCATTCAAGTGTAAAAGTTAGCATTTTATTTTTTTTCCTCAGCCCTGAAGAGCTCTGCTTTTTGCTAGCTAAGTCGCGTGGGTAGGTCCTGCTTGAGCTTCCCCTCCTGGGACGTGATTGGCCCATTCTGGCCTGATGGGGGAGGTGCCAGAACTTGTGGGGGAAATGAGGGCCGTGATTTTTGCGGCATGGGGGGTAAAAGCTGGCATAGAAGGGGCCCTTAACGTCTTCTTCCTGGCTTTGAAATTACAGGTGCCTGAGGGCATATTACAGATCTAAATCAGATGGATTTGGAAGACCCTGACGAAGCGTCCAACGGCAACGGCAGACTTCCAAGCAGCTAAGTAACTTGGAAACGTCCTTTCAAAACACAACCATCCCAGTCATATTTGATATTACCTCACCAGCCGTCAGGGAGGCGGTCAGAGGTCCGAAAGGCTTGTGCCGTCTCGTCAGAACTTCTCCTGAGAATCATATAACTTCTGCTGGAGCCAAATTAAACATCATTTCATAACGAGCTTAGGGACCGGGATGTGTGAACATACGTGTGTGATGTTTCATATTATTCTTAGACAGAGCTAAGTGGTTCTGACTACTAAAGGATGAAAACTGTGAAGTAGATACAAATATGAGAAGTTTTAGTGTCCTATATGAATGCTCTACATCCCTAAATAACCATGCATTAAATAAATACCCCTATTCAGAGCCTATAGAAGACAGAGCTCAGATAAAGGCGTAGCACTTATCCAGGGTCAGTCTACGACACAGAAGGTTCAAGGTCTTTGTCCAAATAGATGTTGATTGCAAATGTGATCATCAAAGGGAACAGAAACAGATAGGAACACAAAAAAAGTTCTTTTTGGGGAGGTCAAAGGGCAGCTTTTTAATGTTAGACAGGACTTTTCTGTTCTCTTTTTTGATATTTCTAGCTGGGAATTCATCATCTCTAGTTGGAAAACGACCTTTCTCAGTGTATTTTTTTTTCAAAAATCATCTGTAAGAACAATTTTTAAATGGTATGTCATGTACTATTTTAATTTCAATTACAAAAGACTTTTTGGGAATAAGGAGACAATTGTTTCATAGTATATCTGCGCAGGTACAAACAAAGGTTTTCTTTGCAGAAATTTAAATGGGCTCTGGTACACTGTGACTTTTGCTGGCTGTCTTTATGTAGTGTGAGTGTTTTATCGGGATTTTCTGCTTTTTACTCCTTGTTTAAACCTGCTGTGTTCGTCCAAAATAAATTAACTTGAGAGTTTGGCATATAGGGATAAATAATTGCAGAATGGACCGTATCCACTTGGAGCTGTGTGCAGCATAGTGATTCTTTCAGGGCTTTGTTGTACGGAGAAATCAGGGTGTCTGTGCTTTGCTTTCTGCTCAATTCGTCACATTTGTGGATAGAGAGAGCAGTTTTCTTTATTACACATTATCTTGGCTGAAGATGTGTTTATGTTACACAACAGTCAGTCCATCTTCTACTCAGTTAGCCAATACCAGTGGTGGATAGCTCAGGTCCAGAAAGTTAAAAAATTAGATCAAGGTTTTGTTTCAACCAACCAGCTGAGTACTCTGTGACTGTGACTCTTTATACTCAGCTGGTTGGTTGAAATAAAATCTTGGTCCGGATTTTTACTTTCTGGATCTAAACCTTCCACCTCTGGCGAATAGAGACTGCGGGGGGGGGGGGCCTGAAGTCTACATCAGGAAGGCTGGGGACACTGGGACAGGATTTCAGTCCATCACAGCAGACATGCAATACATACAATTTAAAGGTACCAGTTCACTTAACTGCCTTTCCTTTGAATTGCGGAATGAAAGCTATCCAGAGGAAACCTGCGCAAAACAAGGGTTAAATGCAAACTCCACAAACACCAAGCAGGGTTAGGATTCAAACTCCAAACCCTGGAGGAGTGAGGGCACCATATCCCCTGTTATACTCCACTGTTGTATCAAATGATGTAAGACCTCCAAACCGTAGTGGTGCATGGCGTGCCTATTGAGTTAATATCACTGGTGAGTCAACTTGACCAAATGGCCCAAACCACGTACCACATCATCTAGTCACAGTGATGAGCCTCCACGGGACCTTTCCTTAGATGTCCGTATCGGCCCATCAATTCAGCTTTTGCGGGTTCCCACAGGTATTTGATGAAAGATTACATTTTCTCCACATGGGTCCAAGATAATGGCCTGTCAGTGAAATGAAAACATTCTCCTGCAGTATCAACTTCAAAAGCTTCAGTCATCCCCAGTTGTGTGCATGCAGCCTAGTTGTTCCAGAATAAGAACTGATGAACAGAAATTCCTTCCTGCCCCATGACAGATTGACAGATACTTATGAACTAAGTTTGCCACCCCAGTCCAGTGAAATCCTGGACACCAAATCATTGACAAAAATTTTGCACAATCCAAAAGGTTTGTTTTGGTCTGTTTGATGGGAAAATTTATATGCACACTGAGTGTCCCAGAATGAAATTCAATTTTTCCAGGACCGACGACTAAAATCCGGGGTGGTCCCGGAATATCCTGGACAGATAGCGACCCGACTATCAACACTTAATGGTGATGGTGTCTAATGTGGAAGTTTGACAAAGTGTAAGGACAGGAGTGCTTGTAATGCTTGAGTTGTCGAGAAGTGTTGTTTTGTTTGTTAAATGCTTCTTGAGTGCCTGAGGATATGTTCAGAAGATGACACGCCACCACACACAAGGTGAGGCCTTCTCCTATATCCACGATCGCCTCAAGGAATACAGCAATTTTAACTTGACCTACATGCTCTCTAGATGGTGTCACCGCAAGGCTACACGAATACTTACATCAAATCCAACGCTGCCCAGGTTCTCTCCCCAGGATTCTCCATGCTGTTTATTGATCTCCAGACTCTGCAGATCTTTGACTCCTTTCCCCGTTCTCCTCCAAATTCACTTTTAATAATATTTGACGATGAAGCAATGAAGTCAGCAAATGCGTGAGACTAATCTCCGAATCTGTCATACTTCAGAGGCCATGTTTGGGATAGTTAGACATATAAATGACAGAAGAAAAGACACCGTCTGGAAAAACTGGCACATAAGATACAGGTGAACAACACTGCCACCTAGAGGTAATACCTAATTTTTAAAAATTGTAATGCCAACCATTTTGCAGCAGTATTTTTTCAACAGAAATATTTTTCATAGATAAACATTATTATCAGACGTTACTCACATTTTAACAAATGCAAACTAGGTATCTTTCAATTAAATCAATTACCATTTGAATAATTCCATCATATTTGAATATGATGTTATTAATTGGTTTATTTCTTTGCCTTGTTTGTAATTGGCATTGTATTAAGCCAATGAATTTCCATAATCTGGGTGTCTGCAAATAAAATCACTATCCATAGTTATACAAGGCCTGACATGATCTTCAAAATCTCCCCTTCATTGCTACCTAAATTCTGTGTCCTGTGTTCAGACTGCCGTGATAGTGCTGATCTGGGGTCACGCCTCCGCGCAGAATCCGCTGTCAGACAGAGACACGTCCGTGTCACTCCGTGCTGTTCCTCCGAATTCCTGATGCAGAGGGAATTACCAGAACCATCACGAACACCAGAAAAGCCTCCTATGTGTGGATTGTCAAGTCAGGTCAAGTGGCCATTATTGTCTGACCGTCCATGTATAGGTATAGGGTGGCATAAATGGCATGAAATAACACCCAGGACCAGTGCAGCATGGGACAGTGTGAAAAAGACACAGAGGTTCATGTACACTGTGCAATGTGTATGGAAACAGTAAATATTATAGCAGTATAGAGTCTGGTATAAATCTAAAATAATAAGTTAGTCTTGTGGTAAGCCATGTCATATAATATTTTATGTTTTTACGTTTTTACATCTAAATGACCTTTAAAACATGGTGAATGGGTAAGTGGAGTAGGCTGCGGGGGGTATTTTGCAAATTGTTATTTGAATTTGTTGGAATATCAGGGAACTTCAAGGGAGCTCTGTTCACCCGGGTCCCCGCCATTACCCCCCCCCCGTCTTTATAAACTGTGTCACCAAGCCCCTAAAAGGTGCGCCGTGCATCTAGTGAAGATGGCTTTGTTGTAAGTCGTCAGGGGAAGGCCTGCGTGCTGGGCTGCTTTCCTCGAACGAAAACAAAGAATCCCCACGTCCCCCTTTCCTCCGGGAAAAGTGGGAACAAGGAGACTCTCTCAAGGTGACTGAAGGGGGCCGACCTCATGTTTCACTTGCCCTGCGCTGCTGAGAAGCCATTTATTTGTCCACAGCGGTGCCAAAAAGGACTAAAGAATATCAACTGGGATTTGACACCCCCAATGCTAAAGAGTTCACTTTTAGGGCTCTCGATAAACGGTGTGAATAACGACGGTAGAATTTCAAGCTGCCATAACAACCTGCAGATTGTTATAATAAGCCGTCTGCTTAAAGGGATAGCGGTCCATCACAGGCCTCACGCAGCCTCCCAATCACACACAAGGGGCAATTTAGAGACACTGATTAGCTTAAGTGCATGGCTTTGGACTGCAGGAGGAAACTGGAGTACCCTGTAGAGACTGAGTAGAACGTGCAAATTCCGCACGTAGACAAAAACGCAGAGCAGAGCAGAGGTGGGATTTATACCTCCAACCTTGGAGTGAGACACCGGTGATACCTACTGAGGAATAATGGTTGAATAAATGATTTATCAAATCCAATATTGTTTCACAAATGCCCTGATAAATACCCTGGTAAATGCTCTGGTAAATGCCCTGGTAAATGCCCTGCGTGCATCAGAATTAAAGAATAAAACATGCATAAATCATAAGGGTCAAATGTTTGTTTAATGAAAAGTGTTTTATATTTCATAAAATCTTGTCTGATGAATCTCTGTTTAAAAAGACAGATCTTAAGTACCGGCCTAAATACTGCAAAATGCATATTTAATCCCTTACCATCATATCCAAGCCTTAAAATAACCACGCCCCCACTCCCTGACCTCCTACGAACCTCACGCATCCACACAGTCTGGAATGGACCGATAAGGCGGCGGTCTGCAGAAATTCCACTCCAGAACATTCTTCGACCAATCATTAGCGGTGTGCATTTGAAGGCCAACACAGGTGTGCACACACTCAGGATATGTGGTGCGTCGATGGCTGGGGGAGGGGTTGTCGTGTGAGGGTTAGGGCTACTCTGCAATAGGAAGCCTCATTTACCGCGCATTTGGGTCATCACAGGACACAGCGCCCGCTGAGCTGTTAAAACAGGCTGTCAGAACTGAGCCCTAACGTGATCAGGGTGTCTTGGGCTTCCAGTACAATGGCAAGAGGGTAAATCAAAACTGGAAGGTTGGATGGGGTAATTGTGCAGGCCGGGGCTCTGGAGAATATCTCAGATATCAAGTTGGTGGTAGATCTTCTGCCCTCGTTTGTCCTGCCAAGTGCTGGGATTGGCAGAGGAGGCCGTTGGATGCGTCAGGCCTGCCTGTCTGCGGAGACAGACCCGGAGCTTCTGAGCACTCGTGGGCACGTGTGGGGGGAAGGCACACGGACTTTGAGAGCTGCTCACATGCCATGAAAGTATCCCCCCAGAAAGTTCTGGATCCCTTATGCTCCCATTAAAAACCTGTTATTTCTGTTTAACCAGCCCCCATCATTTCTGCTTTACGATTCAGCTTCAAACTGCAATTAAAACCAAAACACTAATAAAGAGGTCAGCTGCTGTAATTTATTCCTAGCTTAGAGACATGTAATTTGGAGGATTTTATTTTAACATCAGACCTCATTTTTTTGTTCGCTATTCAAAACATGAACCTCTTTGTTCAAATTGTGACATTTCCAGGCCTAGATGCCAGCAACATTATTACTAGATTATTTTGGGTTTACTGCCAAAATCTACTGATTTTTATAAACATTTATACCTAAAATGAATATCATGTTTATTTTTTTTTATGTTTCAATGGAGTTAAAATATTTTGTAATATTGTTGCATTAATTATAGATTAAGGCTGTTTAATAACGGCACTGTAACCTGTAATGGCTTGTTTGTATGGAACAGTGACTTACAATGAGCAGAAGGTGGGTGTCGGCTATTTCAAGAAGGCACATCCCGATCAACAAGGGATACTCAGGTGTCAGATGTTTCTGATCTGCTGTGTGTTTCCACATGTGGCATATGACAAGATTTCTGTATCTTTTTGCACAAGCCATCAGCTATCAAGCCATTTTTAATTGTTATATTAGTTCGGTGGGGAAAGGGGAACATGGATGATGGTGACTGGGAATACCAGGAGCAATGTGGGAGTGCTGGTCGTCTCAAAGCATGGAAACACTCAACTTACTTCTTATGAAACCAAAGCAAGGGTCATTTAGTCTTCATTGCTACCACAGTAAACATTGAGAAGAACACATGAAGTCATCGCCTTACTGCTGCTGCCGCCATAGTAACTGTGGCAAAGCATTGTGGGAAAATAAGGCTGTGGAGAGTTGATGTAAGAAGTCTCCTCTACATCAATGTTCGGCGAAGGGGGGGGGGCGCACAGGGGATTCCTGAACATTGCAGCCGTGTCACTGAGCAGCGGTGCCCCAGTCGCCCCAGGACACAGCCCCCCCCCCTCCCCAGAAACACGTCCTGACAATAAACAACAAGGTGCTGATTGCATCGCTGTTTACATTTCTGGGGCACGTGCTCCTTTGTTTCTTCCTGCTTTCATTTTTCTCCTGCGTCTGAGTCCAAGTCTCGAGTGTGAGCTTTGGCAGGACCTCGTCTCCGGTGACGTAACTTTCGAATAGAGAAAGAACTGGGGCTATAGCTCTCGCTATATCTGACCTTATGGACGTATGAAGTTTGTTTTTCTGGGGTGGGTTTTTGCGCAGCGCTATAGACTCACACCTCTGTGGCTGGGAGTCGGAGACTCACTCCAGCTCTGTTGGGCCGGATTCAGCATATGGGCATTTGGGCACATGCCCTGGGGCACCTCGTCCTCGGGGAGGCACTAGGCAGGGCACCCCCTCATAAACCTGCCCGCTCAGTCCCATTTACAGATGTCTTTTACCAAATTAAAGCAGTTTAGCATGTAATGTATTTAATATGATTGTATATTGTTCTTTTAATATGGCACTCAATAAAAAGTCGATGTAACATTTTCCCTATGCCAGATCTGTGTTTCCCAATCTGGTCCTCAGGAACCCACAGACTGTCCACGTTTTCGCTCCCTCCAAGTTCCCAAATTGTGGACTGTCTGACAGGGACCTTGGAGGGAGCAAAAACATGAACCGGCTGTGGGTCCCCGAGGACCAGTCTGGGAAACGCTCTATTACATACATTTCTGAATTCCATGAGCCACCAATTAGCTCTGATTCTGTCTGATGTGGTGTCACGCGTGCTGCTGCCCAGGGGCACTTAATACTCTTAAGCTGGCCCTGGGGCTCTGTGTGCGAGGAGGTTGCATGGTCGCCTGGTTGTTCATGTGGATTTTTGCCCAGCAACCCGAAAACGTGGCATCTCAGAATTACCCATAATGCACGAGTGTTAGGCATCTTTAAGTGACCTTTAACAAAAATGACAGGCATGTGAATAGGCGACCCTATGCACTAGTCTTTACCAGAATGCATGTCTGCGTGTCATTTTGTAAGTCATCCGAGTCATTTGGGATTAACTGGAAAAAAAACATCATTTTGTTTAACCTTGAGGTTTTCCAGTTACAGTTAAACAAAGTGGGACAGTGAGTGAGGGTGTGACACGCGGAAACACTGCCCCCTTTACGGGAGAACGACGTGTTACAGACACAGTAGCCTCCATCCATCCATTCTCCATACCCTTCTTCTTCCCTGTCCCTGTATATATGGAATCCTGCAAGGGCATGTACAGTATAGTAGTATACTTTCCCGTGCGAAAAAAGAGCTTAGCGTGAATATTTCTGCATCCTTAGCTGAAGAAATTGCAAGAGTCCCATGCAAAGGAAAACCAAAGAGTTTCTGATTTAGCAGCAAAGGGATTATGAGTTAATCCACCATATGCATGATTTACAGTACAGTGCCATGCCAAGCAATGCTTAAGATGCACCAGTTTTCCTGCCGACTGTCTCTGTGTAATGCTTGGACATACTAATGTCCTCCAGAGATTACATTTTTGCTCATATCTTTCATTCCACACATGCTACTCTTTTAAGTCCTGCTGTCCCTTATGGGGGATAGTTAGGGCTTTGAGATGACATCACGTATGTGGGGGTATGATTTTTACTGTGTCTGGTTACCGAAAAACCAAATTGAAAAACCCTTTTAAACCATTTTCCCCTGGATCTCAGGAAGATACCACACAGCCCTCAACAGCATGTGTTTTTGCCCTGTAAGTTGCTACCTGAAGTATTATAAGATTTAGCTGTTATACCCTTGAGCCCAGGACCTAATTAGATCAGTAAAATTGCAACATTGCTCTGTACAAAATGTCAGGTAAGCGACTGTGAAGTAATACTGGAATCAGGTTTGGACAAAAAAGACACTGGGACCTCAAATGAGCTGGTTTCCATGCACCAATTACACTGGTCACTTGGTTGTTGTTCATTTTTTATACTTTGTTCCCGCTTTTTATACTAGTTTATCACTTGTTTATCCTATCGCTAAGTTGTTGTTGCCACTTAATATAACCTGCATGCATTGTGTGCTGTTGCTCTTAATCCTGCCCATACGCATTATGCAGAGACTTTTATAGTTTAATGTTTGACCCGTCGTCTGTGTCCTGCACACGAGTCAGTGTTTATATCTTTATATCTTATTTGTCTGTATGTTGCACTTTGGACCTTGAGAAAATGTTATCTAGTGGCACTGTACACCATGGTACGGACGTCATAACAGTAAAGCGTCCCCTGGACTGACATTACGTGTTAAGACCAATACCAAAAATACAAGCTGCCATCTGGACGCGGAGAGACTACTCGCTAGTGATGTCAGACTTGAAGTACTATTCTAAAACAGCTTCAGTTTATTTGAAGCATACTGTTTCAAAATAGCCTGTGCCAAACTATATCATGTGACCACCCTGATTGGTGCTCCATTACATCATACTGTTTTGAAAGGTCTCAATTTCTTTCCCTCAATTCCATATTGAAATAAATGACGTATAAGCTGATAATCTGGGATCAGAGTGTATTGGCCCCCAAAAAAATTGAATGACAGGTACAGAATTATATCTCAGATCTGCCATTCTATGATAGGGTGCTCCTTGGCATCACCTAACCACACCTTTGGAAATTTAAGTTGTATAAGCCTAAGTTTCCACTGCTCTTTACTAAGTCTTGCCTTAACCTCTCAGTGCCTTGTATTGAGCCATCTTATTACTGTAGGTTGTTGAACGTGACGTGATAAGTACATCCGAATTGCCCCGCCTCCTGTCCATAGCTTCCGGGATAGGCTCCGGACTCCCGGCGACACAGCAGGATAAGCGGTTTGGAAAACGGATGGATGGCTGGACGTCTGAATTGCAAAATAAACTGTGCCCTTGGGTCCACACCCTCTGCAACATGTCGTTACGACATTTATGACATTCAGCTTATATTATGGAAGGAGTTTATTGGTGTTTACTGTATGTGACATCATTTTAAAATGTCACATTCATGCTTATTTGTTTCTTCTTCTAAGACTTTGGGTGACAACGGTGTCCTAATGAAATTATTCAGATCTAGTCTGCCAGCAGTAATGAGCACCATTTGGCCACTAGATGTCAGTGTGCCGAGATTCATTTCATTTCTATTTCTAACAAGCGACATCTCTACTTTAATTAAGGGCCAGGACTTCTAATTTCAGTTTAAGTCCTAGAGACCGCCTCATTTTACTTGCATAGAACAGACGCGGCCATAATGTAGGGAGATATCTGTACTATAACCGTTATGTTTAAATTTAAATTTGGCAGGAACAGCTCCTATGGTGTTTCTTAGTATGACTCTCCCCTTAAGCTTTCCAGGTGTAGGTAAAAAGTATGAGTTCAAATTCCATTGAAATTGCCGTAAACAAATTGTCTGCCAGCTTAACAACTGTCAGTTTAAAACACATTTTAGTGCTGAACGCACAGTTTTCAGAGTCAAGAGATGGGTGCTCATTCGGCTAAAGAAAATGTATCGGTAGATAAAGACTAACATGGAAAGGCAAATATATCGCTCCAATTAAGCTAAGCCATGCAGAAAATTGTTCGGGAATTTTCTGCGGATTCTTCAAAGGGACATTTCAGAAAAATATGGAAGAAAATGTCAGCAGAAATCCTCTATCTTAGGCCTACCCACCTGGATCATGCCTCCATGACACTATAAAACGTAAAACCACCATTGTGGTCCCATTGTTTTTCTGTTTGGTTAGAAAATCCCTCAAAATGAGACCTGACGTTTTTGATTCATTAATAGAGGTGTTAGGGCTTTAATCATGTGATGTTCTTTTATTTCCCTTCCATTTGAATTTTAAATTTTTGGTTGCTATCCTGGAACGACGTTTCCCTGAAATCATTACAAAACATAATCCTTAATGTATAAATTGAACTTCAGCGTTTCTAAAATTACGATAACGGTAATCAGAATTCTGGGATTTTTTTTACTGAAGAGTTCTGCTACCATCTAGTGGACACGTGTATGAACAGCGCAATAATTTTTTCTTCTTCCTTTTTCTTACCCCCTGTCGTGTCCGGCAGTTTAGCAAGCAGGATGTTAGTCTGCGTGGTTTATTGTGCCGACACTTTTGTTCTGCCAAGTGGAGCTTCGGATAACCTCCTCTTGTTATTTGAGGTATACTCTTTATTGACCATTTTATATTATTGCGCCACAAAACCGAAACTGACAAGGAAAAAAAGACAGCGCAATTTTATGTAAACCATGGATCAGCTTCCAGGAATAACTTACGGGAAATACGGAAGGGAACCGGAGAAATGGCAGCAATTTTACTTACACGTGTATAGTATTCAGGTTTTGGCACATAGCAACTATGTTGTGTGATGCAGTATTTTAGTAGTCATGCTGTTTACGCTGCGCGTTTACTAACTCGACATTACATTTGTTCACCTCCAAGTGCAAGCGTTTATTTCACTTTTAGGTTCCAGCTGATCACATTGGTGTGTGTGAAATTGCTATCATGAAAACATAGAAATATGCTTCCTTATCTACCCAAAAATTGTATCAAATATGAGTCTTTTAGATGTACCATAAAACACTATGGCTGCAGTGAGAGGACAGTAAGTGATTTGTCTTTGATGTTGTTATTGCTGCCACTGTTGCATTATGTTCAATTTTCTGTTGAATGTGGCAATTAATGAGGGCAGAAAAACATATGAAATGGCTATAAATCCCCTAACCCTCATATTGACTAGGGTTCCTTGTGGTTTACATTTTGTGACCACACCATAAAGCATATCAAATATTAAATGTACATGTACATATACATTTACATGTATTTGCATGAATTTGATTGACAGATTCTTTTCTCCAAAGTGTCTCACAGTGTTGCTTTCCTCTTACTTAAAACTTGAAAGTTACATTTAGATTGTGTATTAATATTATTTCAATATTAAGGCCCAAAATTTTCTGGCATGACAAAGGTTTTCAGCATGAATATAGCACTACATAAATCTTCACTGATGATGTTGATCAGGAATTCTGACAAAGCCAAGCAAACAGTGAGTTATTCAGTTTTAAGAGATCAAAGTCACGCTGGTCAAGTTCAGAATTTCAGAGGTCAGTGTCATTCAAAACAGACAACCCAGTTATCGGTTTACTAATGATTAACAAGAGCATCGTAACAGCAGTTATGTTTAAGGAGGTGAATCCTTTAGCATGGTGGTCATGGTGAACTAAAATACACCATTGTTATTATTAGTAATCTGGCTCAGAATCAGCCCTTTAAACAGTTAAACAGCATGTTATTTAATACATGCAAAGCCAGATCTGTAAGTATAGCGAAAACAAAAATATCTATGTCTGTGTGTAGAGAGGTACAGAGCAAGCACTTAAGGATAGATACATGAAAGTGAACATTAATCACTGCATCTACATATTTAAAAACATGCTATTAAATATTTTGAGTATTTTAAATTATTGATATATATCATAAACAAAGTATAGATTCTACTGTACAAAGGAATATACTGTATCTATTTTACACAATTTTTCAGGCCTGTTTTTAAGGTATCTTGGCTGTATCACTAACAAGACGCATTAAGTTGTAATCCACACAGCTAACAACGGTTGGGGGGCTGTCGCATGTGGACTTCGACCATTTCTTGGGTAGGTCCACGGCTATTTTGGCTGATCCGAGCTTCTCTGGTCATGTCAGTTTAACCCGGAGCATCAGGCACGTGTCTCGTGATCAAGCTTTAGAAGAACACGCTGAGCTAACAGACCCCCACTAATGGGTTTTCCCTGCCATCTGACACTTGTGTTTTTCCCTCTTTGGCCACGCGGTCACTACTCTCTGATGCATTATGCGGCATTCTAGAACCTGACAGAAATAATCAGAGCCCTGCCAGCCAGACCCGCTCTAGCTGTCCTAATCAGAGTCCTCGCCGCAGTTGGTGCTATCGTAACATTCAGCAGCGAAGAGCATCTTGTGGATACTGGGGTCCAGCTTGGGCACCCAGGTCCGAGGCACCAGGAACGTGACGAGATTGAAGAAATCCACAAAGTACCATGTAGCGGTCACTGCAAGAGACACAGAGACTTACTGGGGCAGGCAAACACACTTGGCTATATTTGCTACCAATGGGGACATGACTGAACTCAAAAACAATCCCGTCATTCTTTGAGTCTGTTGAACTCTCTTCATTAAAATTTATGGCCACTGCACGAATAATCAAATATCCAAAGAACACTGCTTGACAGACCTTCGATGCTGTAATGACAAGGGGTCCATACACTGCATATCGTTCCAGAGAAGACTGCTTACCTGACAATAGAATGCAGGTTGTGGTACCCAGAGGAACCCCCTGTACCAATCATGCAGTGAGCCATGCACACATGGTTGTCTACAGTGGAACATGGGATTATTAATGATCCCTGACCAGAATAAGGAGTTTGAAGATGGATGAACTATTAGCTATGGAACTTCCATGGTGATTTATCAGCAAGGGCAGCTCAGCAAGGAATACCTCAATATCTTTACCAGATGTTTACCAGAGAAATGTGTGGGGATGTATCTAATATGTCAATGGGACCCTAGTGGAATATTGGTACTCACATCTCCACTTTGACATGAGGGCGTCGATGTCCATCAAGGAGGTGAGGACCTGGAAACGAGGTTCCTCTCTGCGCAGGGATCAGAGCTGGATATGAAATGGACTCCCAGATAGAACAAGACACAGAAGCCTCGCTAAGGTGAAAAGCTTACCTGTAGTAGTAGATCATCAGAGCTCCTTGGATGGCTTTGTAAGGCAGCCACCTCTCACCTGGATGGCACGAGTAAGAGAGATCCTGTCATTTATTTGACCAACTCAAGTTTTCTAGTTAATTAAACCTGAGAGTACAATTCATGTAGTTACTTTGCAAGTCTACAGGGAATCCAGACTGCTAGAGCATTTGAACACAGAAAACAAAAATAAAATACTTACCTACGCACAAAAGACGCTCGCCAAACAAAGAAGTGAAGACCTCCCTCTGTTTGACGAGTTCTTCTATCATTTCCGCCTTCTGGTTGTTGCTGTCAAGAAGTAAAAATACCCTATGTGTCGTTATACCTGCAGTGCATCTGTTAAAAATAACCATGACTTATCTTAGAGCATGGGTTAAGAGAGTATGGGTATAGAGAATGGCATTTACCTCAAGTTTCTTCAGTTCGTGGTTGAAACCCTCTTCGACGTTTATTTGTAGTTTCCCCCAAAAGTTGAATCCATCTTTTTCAAGTCCAGGAGTTCTCTCCAGCCATTTCTAGCAATTTATAACACGGCAAGTTTCAGAAATAAATTAATGCATCAAAAATAAAAAGTGGAACTGAAGCCGAATATGGAGATCCTCCTATTTTTAAGACTATTGAGGCCATTATAAAGCCTTGATAATTATATTTTGTTTATTGAGAATATCATTTTCACTACGAAAAATATTATGAGATTCACCTTAAGGTTAATTAGTATAGTAATTGCATTGTGCTATTTGGGCCGGGTTTCAGCAGAGGACATGATTCTTATTCAAATATGTTATTTACTAATCTCAACAACAGGATGCGTGGTGGCTCAGGTATGTGTGTGCAATTCTCCCGATGTTTATCCAGGTGTTCTGGTTTCTTTTCACAGTCCAAGACACGTGATTTGGCTAACTGACATTTCTAAATGGCCTGTAGTGTGCATGTGACCTGCCAGGCTGTACTGTACCCCTGAGACCCTGACTAGGACAGGAGATTGTGATGGATGGGTAATCTTGTGATGGATGGGTAATCTTGTGATGGATGGGTAATCTTTGCAGCCAATGCGGGATCTAGTTGCTGGTTGGCACCTCAACTAGCTGCAGAAGTCTTAGTTCCTGCTCAGATCTCAGCAGTTCTTCAAC